>JACCIX010000288.1:0-184726 GCA_025506515.1 Flaveria trinervia
CTTGAACTTCAGCTGTTGTCATCAGCTGATGTCTTCAGTCTTTGTACTTCAGCTGTTGATCTTAGTACTTTGGTCTTCAGTGTTGATCTTCAGACTTTGGTCTTCAGCTGTTGTTCTTCAGACTTTGGTCTTCAGCTGTTTCAGTACTTTAGTCTTCAGCTGTTGTCTTCAGACTTTGTCAACAGCTGATCAAGTCTTCAGCAGTTGTTGTGATGTCTGTGGGACTTAGAGGTTTTTCTGATCAGGCTCATTGGTTTTTTGGTCTAACACAGTCAAGTATAAAGTGATATTAATACTGATGTGTTTAATTTTTGGTGTTGGACCGGATTTTTAGTGACACCATGGTAGCAAATTAGAAAAAAAGATATGGGTGCTAGAAAATTTCAAACCGTAGTCTCGTATTTGCTATTGAATCATGGTTTGTGAACAACAACTTGCAAGCAAAACATATCAGCTTCCCATGTGACAGAGCAACAGATGTCTGCTTCCTACACTGCCAGGGACTAAGCGTCTTCAAAGAACTGATCCCGCTGATGTTGACTGTTGAATATTCATCTTTCAACCACCATAGTCTGAGTCACTATACGCTGTAAGCTCAAAGTTATCATCATGAGGATACCACAACCGAGTGTCGGAGTACCCTTTAGATAAAAAAGATCCTTTTTACCCCAGTTAGATGATTCACTTTTGGTTTAGCCTGATATCTAGAACAGAGACACGTGGCATGCATAATATCAGGATGAGAGGCTGTAAGGTACATCAGAGATCTAATCATTCCTCGATACATAATGGCATCTACCAGATCACCATTTTCGTCGGGTGCCACATCGTGGTTCATGGCAAGTGGAGTCCCAACAACTGTTGCATTCTCTATGTCGAACCGACTAAGGATATCTCTTACATATTTGGACTGATGCAGGAAGATTTCATTTGGTGTCTCATCCACCTGTACCCAAGAAAGAACTTCATCTCTCCCATGGCACTCATCTCAAACTCAGCTTTCATCACGGATTCGAATTCTTTACACATTCTTCATTTTTGGAACCAAGATTATGTCATCCACATATATCTGGACCAGTAGCAAATCACCATCTTTCTCTTTAATAAACAACGTGCAGTCAATAACCCCTCTACGAATACCATGTTTCACAAGATGAGTAGAGAGTTTCGCATACCAGGCTTGAGGGGCTTGATGAAGACCGTAAAGAGCCTTGTCTAGTTTATAAACTCTATCTCGATGATAAGGATCCTCAAATCCTTCGGGTTGATTGACGTACACCGTTTCACGGATTTCACCATGAAGGAAGGCACTTTTCACATCCAATTGATAAACTTTGATCTTCATGTAGGATGCATAGGCTAAGAAGATACGAATGGCTTCCATCCTTGCCACAGGTGCAAACACTTCATTGTAGTCAGTGCCTTCGACTTGTCTAAAGCCTTGAACGACAAGCCGAGCCTTGTTTCTAATTATAACCCCTTGGTCATCTTTCTTAAACTTAAGAATCCACTTAGTGCCAATCACCTTTGCACCTTTTGGTCTGTACACAAGAGTCCATACTCCTAACTTCTTGAACCGAAGGAGTTCTTCATGCATAGCACTAACCCATGCCTCATCATTTAAAGCTTCACTTACATATTTTGGCTCAAATTGAGGCACAAAACATCGATAAGCACTATCGTGTAGATATCCTTTTTCCATGACGCAGCATAGTCAGCTGAGTATAGTTGATTTTGTGTCTGAACTCCTGATAGAATATCCCTGATGATGTTGTCCAGGGGATGATGCACATTAACTCAAGTTCCGGGAGTGGTAGGAATAGTTACCTCATCATTTAGATTTTGAATCCTAGGTTCAGTTTCTATGGATGTTGGAGTATGGGGTTCAAAAGTTCCAGTGGCATCAAGATCAGATGCTTGTGTACTTTTGGTAGCGGGAACCTATTCCTCCTGGTCCACATTTGTAGTCTCAACTACTTCATCATCAGATGAAGACTCACTTACTTCAAGCTCTCCCCCTGAAGGGCTAGATGTATCTTCTAATGGACCGATGATGTGGGTTTAGTGGAGGAGTATTCAGAACATCGTACATCATTCAAGCAGGTAACTCATTATCAGGATGAGCAGAAGGTAGATGAAGGACTTGAAAAATCCATCATAGTCAATGAAGAAGGAAGGTCCTTTGCCAGCAGGGGGTGGCGTATCTTTGGACATCAACATTGCACCACACTTCTACCTGCCTGTTGAGTTGCTATAAACTCTCTTGTCTGGTATACGATATCCGAGAAAGATACCTTCTTCTACTTCTCACAAAATTCCCAGTCTGAGTTTTCATTAACAGCATGCACGGTGTTCCAAATGGTTCTAGATACTCCAAGTTGGGGTTACATCGCTGGAGCAATTCATAACATGTTTTCCATAACATTTGACCACTAAGACTCAATTGAGAATGTAGCATGCATTAGCCACTACCTCGTTCTAGAATTGAATAGGCAGTTTAAAGTCAGCTTACATTGTCCTTGCTGCCTCTATCAAGCTCCGATTCTTTCTTTCAGCAACCCCATTCATCTGTGGAGCGTAGGCAGAAATAAAGTGATGAACAATTCCTTTCTCTCGACAGAATGCCTCCATCCAATGATTCTTGAACTCCGTTCTATTGTCTGATCGAATCTTTCTTACTTTCAGCTTGTAGAGTGATTCCAATGTAGTGACTAGATGCTTGAATGATTCAAATGTCTCTGATTGGGCTTTCAGAAACGTCACCCACGAGAATCTTGAGTAATCATTAGTTACTACAAAGCAGTACCAATCTCCAGCAATGCTTTGTGCTTACTAGGCAAAAAAGTCCATGTGTGGAAGCTCGAGAGGAATGTCGACAGACTTAACTTTCTTTGCTTTGTGAGACTTCTTGATATGTTTCCCTTTCTTACATGATACGTAGAAATCTGGGAGCTAAAAATTTTTGACTGTAACCATTCACCAAGTCATTCTGAACCAGATGACTCATCTTTCTAGGATTAATGTGTCCTATTCTCCTATGCCAGGAGATTGAATCCCTCTCTGTTGCCTTTGACGAGAAGCACTGGGCAGTAGACTCAGTTGTGGAGGCTTTTGATAAATCCAAGACAAACAGATCGTATATCCTGAAGCTGACATTAGAATTTTATCCTCCTCGACAACATACTCCTTCTTCAACATGTAGCACTTCTTGTTGTCAAACACAACCTTGAATCCCTTATCACAGATTTGGAGAAAAAAAGCAAATTGTTTTGCAGTTGCTCAATATAGGACCTTGTCAAACTTCACTTTCTCGTTTTCCACTTTGCCTTGAGTGGTGATGTAACCTTCTTTATTCTCAGCGAAGATACATGTCCCCTTTTAAATTGCTTGACGTTGAAAAGAAGAGACGAATTCCCGGTCATGTGCATGGAAGCCCCACTATCAATAAACCATGTATTAGTGATAGTGCTGTAGTGGACACCCTGCACATACAAAGGAATTGATTAGTTCAGGTTTGGGACCCAAGCCTTAACTAGCTTGGGTGTCCTAAAGGTATCACACATCATGAACTCAACCCACTGTCCTTTAGAGGATGAGGACACATCTTTCTCCTTCTTGTTCTCATTAACAAACACATTACTTGATTTTATCTTCCATAAACCAGTTTTGTGCAAGGCCTGTTGAGGTAAACAGACGACTGGCTTATGGTTTGAACTTTAGGTTCACTAATAATCTTAGGTGTAACCTTAGGTGACACATTCTTGCTTTGAGCTAATAATCTGTGTGGCCTTTGGTATCTTGGAGGAGTATTAGATCTAATTTTAGAAAAACTTGGTTTTTCATCAAAAGTTTAATTTTTCTTTTTAGGTGTCTGATAATAAAGACAATTTTGAGATATATCCTCATTTTCCATAACTGTAGCAAGATCTCTCTTCGATAGTTTGAGGAAAGTTTTGATGTGGGGTTGATTTTGGTCGGGGTTTGGGATATGTCCGGTTGGGTGAAAATCTTCCTTTTTAGATGTTTCACCTTCTTTAACAAACTTAATTGTTTTGACATTTTGAACATCTTTCATTTTCATTTTATTTGGATTTTGATGATTAACATGTTTAAGGTTCAATGGATTAGACCTATTAGGTTTTGAAATAGATGTTTGTGAACCTGACCCAAATTAAACTTTTCAATTTTATCACCCAAATCCTCAATAGGTATCTTATCTGTTGATCCCAAAGTAGAATCCTTTTGTTTAGTGGCAAATTTCATAGGTTTACCTATATAATCTAGATCACTGACCAGAGGAGTAGACACCACATGATCCTTTACTGGGTTATTATTAATTGGTCTACATTTAGTGTTCAAAAGGATTTCATGTGCTGGCGGTACTACTTTATAACCCAGAGCTTTCCCGGTATTCCGTTCTTTCACTAAGTTCTAAACTACGTGAGAAGAACTTGCCAGACTATGCAGTTTTTATTTTAATGATTCAACTTTGACTGCAAAACTGCTTTTTTTCCTTTTTAGTTTCCTCCAAATAATTAAATAGAACTTGATGTCATTTGATTGATTAAAGGCAACAACCTCGGTTTCCCTTAGTTATTTCCCCAATGGTTATATCTTTTCTTTGAAGCTGCACTCATTTGTTTAAAACACGATTTGCTTCAGTGCAGAGTTGTAAACATTTACTAGATTATCATTATGTTCTAAAACCTATCAAATTTTAAATCAATTTTTTCCTAAATTTATCACATTCAGTACATGCATGTTTTTCAAATAATTCGTCTTTAGAACATACTTGTGTAGAAATAGACGAGTCAGCCATCAAAGTAGAGTCAGACTCTCGGTGACTGGAGATTTTGAGTTTGTAGCACTTATCTCTCTTCAACCAAATGATTATGATCACATTCATAGCTTCTTCTATCTAAAGTGCATGCTCAACTATGATGTCTCCTTCACTTTCATATCCATCATGCAATGTATCAACTAAAGCAATGTTTCATTCACCCTGAGACACGAATCGGAAGGACCAGTCTTGTCCTTCATCACCTTGAGCAACCAAATCCGTAGACTCTTGACTTGAAGATGAAGCTCCAATCTTATCCTTGTCTTGTGGTTGAATATAGGAAAAGGATTTCCATTTCAGTCTTCTTTGGCTTTACGCACTCACGTTGAAGTGCCCCTTTTCACCACAATTGAAACACAGATTTTGGTATTGTCAAATCCAAATGTCGTATCTTTAGTGGCAACCAAATTTTGCCCAATCTTTTTAAGAAACTTCTTGCTCTTCTGACAGCACTAGCTAAGGCCCATATAATACATAAGTTCTAGCTCAGTTTCATCAACTTGTTCGTAGTCCTCATTAGTTTTTGATATAGAATCATATAGAATCATACAGGTATATCATAATCATTTGGGGCCCTTTTATATGTATTTTGATACTAGATTCTCATTTGTCTGAGAGTCAATAGCACTTTCAGGAAATCGTACTAGAGCTATAAGATGCACACAATGATTTTGACTATCGAGAGTTGCAGCCACGATGATTGTTAGAATATTTGTCCACTTAAATACATACATAGATTTTTGACAGAGATTGGTGATGAGTTAGGTTTTATTATTTCAAAAAGCATTTGTAGATCCCACACTTATATAGTAATCAACATTCCTCAGGAGATTTTTTAGCAGTCTACGGGTATTTGACGAGAAAAAACTATTATAAAAGCTTTCAAAGAGATGCCAAGCCTCAGGTCAGTGCCATCACATAATAGAGAGGTGCAAACAACAATTAATTCTAGAATATTTAGGTTATGCTTATCCTTAGGTCGGTGCCATCGCACAGTAGAGAAGCACAAAACCTATCATCTTGTTAGAGCACTTTTTATATATGCACATAACGCACCAATAACATAGTCATTAGCTTTATTGCGCTTAACATTTTTCCATGTGGTTTGCTCATTTTTATGGTCATCTGCACACATTTGTGATGTTTATTTTGCTCGTCACCCCCTATTGGAAATGCGTTGATTGTGTTAACCAGGGATCAAATGAAAACCTATAGCAAGTTGAACAAATTAGTTTTAATTTACTTCACCAATGAAGTCTACTCGTCTATTGTGTTGAATCTACCGACACATCATATAATGAACTAGCAACCCCTAGGCCTACTTTCTCTATGTTACCTCAGTAGCAGACTAGTTTACCATCATTTTTCCTTATTTTCTTAGACTTTTCAGACTTGTAATATGAATATAATTTTGTTCATTTAAATTGATGTCCCAAATATTAGTTCCATGTGTACTATCATTTTCATAACTTTTGAATCAATATCACAATTTGATTCTTTGCTTTCAGCTTTTCTGCCCCCCCCCCTTTTTTTATTTTTTTAAGTAATTAAATACTGAAACTAAACTATTCTCCCTTTAAAATTCTAATAGAAAAATCGAGGTTCGTCAAAAGCTTTTATGTAGAGGTCAGCGCGTTGAAAATCCGCATTAATTTTAACCACGTCGATTAATTGCTTTTCAAAACAGTCACATATAAAGTGATATTTAATACCGATGTGTTTAGTTTTTGGTTGTTGGACCGATTTTTAGTGAAAGTTATTGCAGCACAATTATCAAAAAGATAGGGGTGTTAGAAAATTTCAAACCGTAGTCTTGCATTTGCTGTTGAATCCAAATGATTTGTGAATAGCAACTTGCAGCAACAACATATTCAGCTTCACATGTTACAAAGCAACAGATGTCTGCTTCTTACACTGCCAGGTGACTAAGCGTCTTCCAAAGAACGAACATCCCGCTAATGTTGACTTGTAATTCATCTTGCAACCACACATAGTCCGAGTCACTATACGCTGTAAGCTCAAAGTTATCATCAGAGGATACCACAACCCGAGTGTTGGAGTACCCTTGATGTCACTGAAATGGATTCTGAATATCTTCATAACTCCCCAACAGTACAAGATAAAGGTGCCTCTCACCATAATGAACTGAATGTCTCCAATCTTGATGTAACCATTGCTAGTGACTCAATTCCAACCACCAGAATAGACAAGAATCATCTGGTAGAAAGCATTATTGGTGAACTCAATGAAAGGTGACAAGAAGCAAGGCAAGTATTGCAAATATCTGTTTTTCTCATGCTTTCTCTATCAAACAGTACCCAAAAACTCAAAGAAGCTCTTCATGACAATAGCTGGATTGAAGCAATGCAGGAAGAATTGTTGCAATTCAAGAATCAAGAAGTATGGCAACAGGTAGATCTTCCTGAAGGACAATACCCTATCAGTACCAGATAGCTGTATAGAAACAAAACTGATGATAGAGGGATTGTCATCAGAAATAAAGCAAGACTAGTGGCACAGGGGTATACATAAGAAGAAGGAATTGATTATGATGAAGTGTTTGCACCTGTTGCCAAATTAGAAGCAATAAGAAATTTTCTTGCATATTCAGAATCCATGAAGTTTACTGTTTATCAAATGGATGTGAAATGTGCTTTTTTTGTATGGAAAGATTGCTAAAGAAATCTATGTGAGTCAACCACCTGGCTTTAAAGATCCTGATTTCTCTCACAGGCATACAAGCTTGACAAAGCACTGCATGGTCTTTATCAAGCTCCAAAAAGTGGTATGAGACTCTATCATCTTCCTTCTTGAATATGGATATGAAAGATGAAAGATTGATCAGACTCTCTTCATAAAGAGAAGAGTAAGAGACATGTCTGTTCTAGATATATGTGGATGATATCATTTTTGGCTCAACAAACAAGCATCTCTGTAAAGACTTTGAAGACCTTATGCATTCAAAATTTCAAATGAGTGCAATAGGGGAACTCACATTCTTTTTAGGAGTGCAAGTCCAACAAACAGCAGATGGAATTTTCATCAATCAAAATATATGGAAAAAATGTTGAAGAAATTCCACTTTGCTGACTGTTAGTCTATCAGACACCTGTTGACACTAAAGTGAAGATAGGACCTGATCCAGAAGGCAAATCAGTGGATCAGACTCACTATCAATCTATGATTGGTTCACTTATGTATCTAACAGCTAGTAGGCTGACATCATGTTTGGTGTTTGTGTGTGTACCAGATATCAAGCTGATCCTAAGGAATCTTATGTGAATGCGGTCAAGAGGATATTCAAATATCTTAAGGGCAAGCTAGCTCTTGGTTTATGGTATCCAAATAAAGGAGACTTCAATCTCTATGCCTTCACTGACAGTGATTATGAGGGATGCAACTTCAATAGGAAGTCCACTTCTGGCGGTTGTCAATTTCTTGGTCCCGGACTAGTCTCCTGGTAGTGCAAGAAGCAGACAAACGTATCCATTTCAACAGCAGAAGCTGAGTATATTGCAGCATCAGCTTGTTGCTCACAAGTTCTCTGGATTCAAAACTAGATGCTTGATTATGGTTTTAACTTCTTGCATACACCAATTCACATTGACAACATAGCAGTTGTTTTTAGTACAAATAATCTAGTTGAACACTCAAAACAAAACACATTGAAATCAGATATCACTTTTTAAGAGATTGTGTTGAAAAAAGGTTAATCAAATTAATTCAAGTTCCAACTGAAAATCAATTAGCTGATTTATTCACCAAGGCATTTGAACCTAGTAGGTTGAATACCTAGTTCAATCAATTGGCATGATTAACCTTGAATAAAATCAAAAGCATCAAAAACAATTTAAAAATGTTAGAAAATCACAAAAAAGTCAATTTTGATGAAGAAAAGGATATATAATGGGAAATGATATAATTACAGTCGTTATATCATTCATTGTGCTTAATTCAAAATTTGAAAAACTAACATGACTTACCAGATATGTTGGTAGGCTCAACTTGGAAGAGAAGATACATGTTGTGATAGATTAGAATATTATTCAATGGTGAAACTCTCATCTCAGAGTACTCGTATGTATTAACTTATCTAAGTGTACGTGTGTGTAGTAACCTAAACACACTAGGTAATGACAATTTATGAATCTCATTCACCTACATCAAGTTTCATCTCTATTTTGCTAAGCAAAGACCTGAAGAAACAAGCACGTAGTGTAGATGTATTGATCCAAAAGATTCCTAATGAGGAACATATTCAAATTGGATGAATCTATAATTACAATACATTTCTTGTGAATGAGCAAAAGAATCCAATCATGGATCACCTTCCAAAGTGAAGTGAAAAGAATCTCAATGTGGATCATCATGAAAAGGATCAAAGTAAAAGAATCCCAATAAGGATCAGTGAAAATGAGAGCTCATAACTTAAGTAACCTGGTCAAAAAAGTTGTGAAAAAATTCTACCTTGCATTACATGAAGATGGTTGATCATTTCATTCTTATATGTGTAAGGTACATGTTGAATAATCAAATCAACCAAAACATGATAAATATCACATGCATTACAATATTAACCAGGCATGAGTTTAAGAGGACAAACATACCTTTAGTCAATAAGTTCATAAACATGTCCATTGTATCACAAAAGAATGCATATGTGTAATGTAAGATTGATATGATCCCCAACAAAAGGTATACTTCTCTTCATTCTTAAATCAGAAAAACAAAAAAATAGAAATATTTCATATTCAAAAGTTTTAAATCTTTAAAATTCTCTATCTGGATGTAGATATAAACTTTAGGGGGAGTAATTTAAAATTTTAACCAGTTTGTATAGATATCTACTATCTTAAGTTACTTTCTTAAAACTTCTAGACAAATCAAAAAGAGTCTATATGTGTTGCTATAGAAGTTATACCATAGTATCTCAGCTTATGCAGATTCTTGGAAGCATAAGAAGTCCGAGATCAATCAAACAATGGGAAACTTGTATCACTTCTGATATACAAGTCAATCCAAGCAAGAATTGATAACCCCAACAACAGCCAACAACTTCTAAGACACAACTCAATCAAAGACAGCTCTTCATAACAAGAAAAAACCAAAAAAAAACAGAAACATTAAGTTTTGTTTAAGTTCAAAATTTAATGCGGGTAAGTGCATTGGTTAATGCGGGTGAAGGTAACCCATGCATATAACCAATGCAGATAATTGTTTATGTCATTTATAACAAAGTAAAACTAATACGGATAAGGATTTTACTCTACTGCATTTGTGTCAAACAAGTATACATAAAAAGTTTGAAGTGTTAAAAGCCTATGCGGACAAAAGTGTTCTACCGCATTTGTTAATGCCGAAGACATTTTCATTTCCGCATTTGTTTTTAATCATCCACATTTTTGAATGTGTGTGACATCAACACTTTTCATGTATATCAAAAATGAATAAACAAGTGCTTAATCTCTTCTATCATGATGATGATCAAGAAATGCGGACAACTTTATTGTTCTGCCGTATTTGTTAAAGTAAATGTGGAAAAAGGAGTTTTACTCCACCGCATTTTCTACAGTGAACAAATGCTAGTTAACTTTATTTAACCACATTTGCTACAGTGAACAAATTTGGTTAACTTTATTCAACCGCATTTGCTACAGTGAAACAAATGTTGGTTAACTTTATTCAACCGCATTTGCTACAGTGAAACAAATGCTCTTAAGTTTTCCACTTCCGCATTTGTAACTGTACACAATGTGGATGACCAAAACCTTTCCGCATTTGCTACAGTGAATTTAAAACTTAAACCACATTTGTTCTGAAACTTGTAACAATTTGTAAAAGCCATTAGTTTACTATTTAAACCCATTTCGAAATGTCATTTAATACTTTTCAAATTTGAGAGACTTTAAAGTGCGACGAGCAAAACTCACTGTTCTTCATCAATCATCATCACCATTAACAAACCTTTGGTCTACGATTCATTTCATCTAATCAGTCGTTTGTTTTGATTCTCTACCCATTAGTATCGAACGAAAGGTGAAAATTTTTAAACTTTGTGACCTAAAAGGTCAGACTTTGAACTGATAATGAACATAGAACCCTAGGCCAATAAAGGAAACTCGAAATCAGACTTGATTTAAGGAATGATGATCATTTTTTACTACAATGAACATGTTAACTAAGAATAATAACAATCAACAAATGAACTTCAAAATCATGTTCATCGTATGAACAGAGCATAACAAAAAATGAAAATGTTGAAATCAAATCTTGAATCTAAGAGTTGAAAAGAGGTTAAACAAACAAATATGATCTGTCCAAATATGATAAACAAGATAATAGTGATTATTCATGATACTATCAAGCTTTGGAATGATTCCTATGGAACAGTACCTCCAAACAATCAATTTTGACCATCAAAAGTCAAACTAATGAAACTTGCTTGATGTATGCTTTACAATCTGATAAGTATTTTCACCAATCTAACTCATATGCATCTAATGTAGGGTAAATGACAAATCTCACCTAGAGCAAGCTCCATAATGTTAGTGGTTATCTCGACACTGATGTACCTGAGGCTGAAGATCTTAGAGACATGATCCGATTCATTTCTACTACTAGAGTGGCTCATGCAATCACAGTCAGACCTATCATTTATGATAGCTTCATAAGGTCTTTCTGGAGCACTGCTGTAGTGACAGAGATAGATGGTGAGAGAACTCTATCTGGAAGGATCAATGATGATCACACTCTATCACTGAACAAACTGTGAGACAGTGTCTATAGTTTGGTGATGATGCCAACACCCCTATAGAGCTTGAAGATGATGAAATCACTACTTTCTTTGCCAACATTGGTTATGAGGGAGGATATGAAGGAAAGCAGATTGTGAAAGGCCTAGTTGACTTACAATGGAGGTTCCTGATTCATCTCTACCAACATTGTCTATCAAAGAGGAAGACAGGATGGAATGATATTCTTGTAATCACATCATCTGCCATATGTGTTTTATGCACCAACAGGCCATTCAACATGTCTGCCTATGTGTTCAATGATCTAGTCTCAAACATTCAAGAAGGGGAGAAGACACATGTTTCTAATGTATCCAAGGTTCTTACAATGTCTTATTATTGAAGCATTTCCTGACATTGTACCTGAAGGTCCTGTGATGGATATCCCTCATTATGATGCTAAGTCTTACAAGTACATCAAGAAAAGAGATACCAGGAACTTTTATAGTGGAACCCATTCTCCTTTGTTGCCCTAGATGCTTCAACAAATTAATCCAGAAGAACATGTTGAAGAACAAAAGGCTCCTGCTGATGAGCCTATTCAAGAAGAAGAACCAGCTGCTCATGATCAGCAAACTGCTGATGAGCAAAGTGATGAAGGACAGAGGACAATGTCACCCCATGTTGATGTAGGGGTGATCTTCACACTGGGTCATATGTTCATGAAACTGATATAGCCTCACCTTTCATGCCCTCACCAATACTATCACCTCAAAGACAACCATCTCATCACCACCATTACACCAATCATCTCTCCACATACATCACCCATACACTCACCTCATATCTCACCATCCATCACTCACCTAAATCTCATGTTCACTCATCCCCTGCTTCTACTGAGCCTATTGAGTATGGTGACTC
This sequence comes from Flaveria trinervia, assembly GCA_025506515.1. Lineage (NCBI taxonomy): Eukaryota > Viridiplantae > Streptophyta > Magnoliopsida > Asterales > Asteraceae > Flaveria > Flaveria trinervia. The sequence continues at coordinate 12,496 of JACCIX010000288.1, forward strand.
TGCCAGCTCTTTAGAGGAATCTAAATCATCATCTGATGATGTGGATCATCATAGGAAAATGCCTGTTAGGCAAGCTATTTTTGAGGTTTTACCTTCTGAAAGTGTTGTTGAATCAGAAGTGAATATACCTGATGAGAAGGATGAAATGATATCTGAGCTAATGAAAAAAGTTGCAAAGATGGAGAAACTATTGAACAGAAGATTTAGTATCATTCAAGATATACTGTTAGAGTTGGATGAAAAGAAGAAGGAGATAAAGATCTAAAAGAAAAATATGAGGTTGAAAAGAAAGAGAAAGAAAAGTAAATAGAAAGATTAAATGCTGCTCTCCAACAATCAAGGGATGAAATAAGTGGTCATGTTGAGACTTTAGCCATCTAGACCATTGCAATGGAAGAACAAGAATGATTGATTGAGGAGCAAGCTGACATTATCATAGACTTGCAAAACCAGATAGAAAGTCTAAAAAAGAGAGTATCTGAGCTGGAACTGCTTGTTGTAATCAAAGAGAAGCTAAAGCTAAAATGGGGAATGATGATATGGTTGAGAAAAGAGAGGAGAAAAGAAAAAGAGAAAGTGATAAAGAAGGTATTGCTAAAAGCTCATCAGGAGAGAGTAGTAATGACTCTCCTCCTGCTAAGAAGATGAGATTCTCTGAGGCTGAAAAGGTAGAAGAATCAAGTGAATCAAAACAAGATGAATCAAGCATGGAGATGGTGATTTATATAGAGAAACCAGCTAAATCTCACACTGAAAAGGCAAAATTCAATGAATGATTAAAGCTCTTGATAACTTCACTACAGAAGAGTTCATCATAGATGATGATTTTTGGGATTTTATAGTTGATTAGAGGCCAGTTGCTGAACCCATTGTAATGATTCCTCAATCTCCTGTTCCCATTGAGAAGGAATTGAGTATGCAAATAGTGTCTGCTATATCACTAACTGATGAACAAAAGGAACTTATTAGAAAATTATGTGAAGAACAAGAGAAAGAAGAATTAGTTGTTGCTATTGATGAAATAGAACAATCAAAGGCTGAAAAAGTGCCTCAAGAAGCTGAAAAGACTGAAACCTCCTCTGGTCCAAGAATGCAAACATATACCAGGAGGAGGAAGTACTTATTAGAGAATGCTAAAGGGAAAGACCAATGGTGGAAGAAGAACCAAGTCAGAAAAAGCAAAAGGATGACCCTAGAAACCTTGCAGCCATTGCTGAATTTCTAGAAGAACATGATAAGGTTGAAGCTCAGCTGAAAAAGAAGGTTGATTTTGTAGACCTATAAGAAGGAGAATTTGAGGTGGCTATGTGGTTTATGAACCAATGGAACTTGACATCCCTGTGAAGGAGGAGAAATCAGTACAAGAGATGGTTGAAAAGGCCCAAACTGATGACCTGATGGTGAAAGCCATGTTTTTAATCAATCATGAATATGACCCTAATGAGGTATTTAGGATGACTTATGAGGGAATGAAGGCAGAGGAAGAAAAATTAAGCAAGCTGCTGGACTTCACTTATGAGACTGAGTATGAAAAGACTCTTTCTCCCAAAGCTCCATTGTTCAAATCATCCTCCAAGCCAAAGCAGACCTCCACTCTTCATTTATTATATCATGCTCCCTACACATGACTGACAGGGAAATGAAGGATTATCTTTCTGGTCAAGGATTTACAAAGAGAAAGATAGGCAACATGAAGACTAATTCCCTAAAGGCTGCCATCCTTAGGTTGAACAATGAAAAGAAAGAGAGGCTAAAGAAACTGGAAGAGGAGGTTACCAGTAAAAAGACAAGAACCAGAGTATCAGCACAAGACATGCATCTCACCCATAGAGACCATGACTCTTTGGCACCTGTGTTGTATAGATATCCTGAGTGGTTTGTAGAACCTTCACAGTTGAAACTTCAAAAAGGTCTAACCACTGCAAAAATGATTAAAGGTGTGTCTACTCCCAAAGGCAACACTGATCAAAAGATTATTGCTTGGAAGTATGATAGTGACTGGAACATGTTTTTGGTGAAAAGGATTTTAGGGTTGGTACAATTCTTCACAGAGTACTTTGCTCTTGTGAATGCCCTGGAAATCCATGATTTGAAGGAACTAGCCAATCTAGAGCTGATTAATTATAAGGCTATGTTCAGGGGATATGAGTTTGAAGATATTCTAAGAATGTTTAGAAGAACAGACAACTTTAAATCTCTTAAGGCTATCGCATGAGGAAAGATAGATCCTTTATCAACCCCCTTGAGAAGAAAAGAACAAAACAAGCAGAAGAAGTTATGTTTCCAGAGCTGAAAGTGAAACCAACTGAATCATTAAAAAGAAAGATGGTGGCTGGAACTTATTCCTCCACACCAATCTTTAATGTCTATTATGATGAAAAGACATATGAGTTGGTTATTGAGCGAAGATGGGAGGAAAGGAAGGTGATGAGATTAGATTGTTCAGTCGATATGAGGTGAGATTGCTAGATGAATCCTATATCCACTACATATACACCAGACACTTCAGAGAATAACCAATAAGCTGGGAGAAGAAGACATGCACTTCTTTTTAAAATGCATTAAAATTCTGAAAATGGCATATGATCAAATTAGTGCCAAGAGAAATCAGAGGAAGAAAAGAAGACTCCTCTTCAGTTTGGGAATATTGTGAAGCTAGAGGTAGATGTGGATGGAGCTTTATTGATACATAGAGATGAGCTGTCTACTGTGTCTATATGGAACCAATTTCTCTTATGAAGCTACATATAGAAGCCATCTATACTATGAGCCAGATGAAGATTCATGTATTGAATAGAGAGAAGATGTCTGATGCAAATGACTTTATCAACATGATAAAGGCCATTTTGGATCCATCTCAAGCAGAACCTCTAATTCCTCCACAAGACCTAGCAGAATCTTTCCAACCTCGACCACCATCTAACCCTTAAAGAACATAGGTTGTATAATCCTTAGGGGAGTATTGTTGGACCCTTAAAGGGTCATACATGCCAACTCAAGTGGTGGGTTGATGGTTGTTCTGCTGGAAGTCTCACCAAGTCCAAACATCAATGCGGAAGAAGAATCTGCAAAGAATACAAGTGCGGCTAACCGTATTTGTATATGTGAAAGACATAGAACAAATGTGTATAAGTGTTTGTTCTTCCGCATTAACAAATGTGGATAGCCTAAAAGAAATGCCGGCAAGTTTTGTACATCTGCATTAACTAATGTGAATGCCATGCAACAAATGCGCATAAGTGTTTGTTCATCCACATTTGTCAATGTTGATGATCAAACACTAATGCTGAAGACAAAGAAGAAATGCTTATCAAGATTAACACATCCGCATTAGTCAATGCGGATGAACAAAAGAAATACGGATGAAGTCTTAGACTAGTTCTGATGTATAGGTCAAAGGTAGTTTAGTCATTTTGTAAAAGGCATCTTGTCAGCCTATAAATACAATAGAAAACCTCGTATGTGAGGTGACTGTTGATAGACAATCAGAATATTTTTGTTTAGTCTTATGTCCTACAGGTGTATTTTACTGTTTAATGCTCAAATCCTAGCATTCATTGTAATCAATCATCTTCATTAATACAAAGTGCATTTATGAGTATTTCTTGCATTTAATGTTTCTTGATTGTTTGTTTTCGTCGTATAATCATTAACTCAATCATCATTTTCGATCCTTGTGAGAATATCAATCTCACACCCGGTCAATTATCAAATTTGGATTATCACCAATACAATCTTTTAGTTTTGGTAAAAACCATTTCCATGATTTTCCGCTTTCTGTTTTACCAACACCATATGAAACTGGTAAAATCTGATTGTTTCCATCCATACCTACTGCAAAAAACATGGTGCCTAAAAATTTTCCCGTTAAATATGCCCCATCGATCGCAATTAAAGGTCGTAAAAATTGCAAAAAACTTAGAATCTAAATAAATAAATAATGTTAGTATTATTAAAATATTATTAAAAACCATACTTAAATATTAACTTACCACTACACCGATCGTGACAAATAACATTTCAAAACGTCTTATTTCATCTACAACAATTTCAGTGACCGTACCCGGGCTTGTTTTCTTCAAGTTGTAGCAGTAAATAGGAAGATGCGAAAACGATTCTTTTGGAGATCCTTTTAAAAGTTCGAGCGCATAAGCCTTCCCACGCCAAGCTTGAGTGTACGATATGCTAACTTTAAATATCTTTTTAATATCATTTATAACTTATATACCCTAGTAAATTCGACCACTATCTTTTAATTGGTCTTTAATGATATGACCCAATAGTTTTTTGTTTGCTTGACGAATATTAGAATAAGTTTATGTTCTTGAACAAGTATGTACTGATTTAAAATATTTAACTTGAAAAATACTTGTATTTTTAAAACAATGCGCACGGATACACCAATCGTAACCATCATTACGACATGACGCCTCGAATCCACTTTTTGATAATTTGACCACTTTATACTCAAACATTCGGTAAGACACATCGTACCCAATTTGAGTTGTAATTCTTTTTTTGTTGTTGAAACAATCACCTTCAGAAATAGTAGACAACCCAGAGCTGGTATTTTTAGTGGATTATTTGTAGGAACTGCTAATAACTCCGGTTATGAAAAAAACATATCTTCATGAACTTTATACTCGAAATGATAAGAAGACGGATCATCTTTTTCATAAAAATTCTTATTTTTTTTGTTTTCATAATCACATTTTTGTTAGCATCACTATAACTTTTGTTATTCATAGGAATATCATTTAAATCATAAATCAACTTTTCAGTGTCTTTTGAAAATTCATTTTTTTCATGGACAGTAGAGCTACTACCAATAATATCGGATTCTTCAATGACGAATAACGTAAAATTTTCGTTTTGACCATTAAAAACAACATTCATAATATATAGTAAATCTTTATCATTAGAAATATCAATAAAATCAGTATACGTAGATATTTTATACGATAATCGTATATAACTTTGAATTCTCAGTTTGAAGAAATCATATCCTTTAATTCATCAAACGTGAACATGTCTAACACATTTATCTTTTAATGATAGATATTCTTCGACACCTTTTACAAAATGTCATTTACCACCACTACATAGTATGATATTAACTGACATTTTTAAAATTTCTAAGAATTTTAAGAAGAAGGTTTGAGAGAATGTAAGATTTGTTAAGGGTTAATATGGTATTATATAGGGGAAATAAAATATATTAAATTTTTAAGTATGAAACAAACAATAAATAGTTAAAAATCTCAGTTTTTTATTTATTTTATTATTATTATTCTTTAATATTGGGCGAGGATGGGCATTTTCGTAAATACGGGCGAGGGATTCTCATAATCCCTCGCTAAGTCAGCAAGGAAAGGGGCCACGTCAGCAAGTGGGTGAGAGATGACACGTGGGCGAGGTATTATGTCATTCCTTGCCAGCCATATTTCTTGAGGTGAGGGATTCCCATATGAGGGATGACACGTGGCGGGCTGCGATTGGATTTTTTTAATTTCAATTTTGACTGGTTATTTTGATAATTAGTTTTGGTCAACTATTCAATTTCGTAATTTCCCCTTAAATTTGAGTGGCTTAATAAACAATTTGTAATCCTTGTAGGCATGTGAGGAGCAAGGGCAACTCAATACTTCTGAGGATCAAGGGTAGCTCAATACTTCTGAGGATCGTAAGTGAGATAAAAATCTAAAGTATCTTTCAAGTGAAAAAACCAATATATTATGATAAATTATTAATAAACTAAATTTAACATACACACACACACACATATATATATATATATGTGTGTGTGTATGCATATATATATGTATGTATATATATGTATGTATATATATATGTATATGTGTGTATATATATATGTAATATATATATATATGTATATATATATATGTGTATATATATATGTATATATATATAGAAAAAGTTTATGGTACAAAGTGATGAATTTGTGCGAGATTAATTTAGGAAATTAATGGTCATATTAGAGATGTGAGTAATCACGCAAGGAAGAGACTAGAGAGGTAGATTTGAAAACAACCTACCGCTGTTGACTTTTTTTAAATTCTTCAATTTTTTAAACACATATAACTTTTTATACAACATTATATCTTTTAAAAATATATCATAAAATCAAGTATTTTGTTCTCTTTAATTTGAGTATAGTATTACTATACTTTTTTTAAAAGAATCAACATTTAAAAATCAAACGTGAATGTGTTGTGCAAACTTGTGTGATCATAATTGTGTAATTATGAAAATAACTTGCGTAATTATAACTATAACTTACATAATTATTATTTATATCTTCAGTAATTTTAACTTGTATTATTATAATTACAACTTGCGTAATAATAAATATAATTTGGTTAATTTTGTGGTGCGAATGAAATTACCCCCCTCCCAAAAGATACGTGTCACACCCTGGTGTCTTCGCATACTTCGTACGTTTTTTGCACTTTGTATAGTAAACTTTTAATATAGTAAAAAACAATAATGGAAAAAAGGCAAGAATGAGTCGTATTAAGTTGCAAAAATTTTCTAGTTGTTAGTAAAAAAAAGTGTTGTTAAATCTGGTGTTGGCTCCATTGTGAATTATAATATTAAGTTTCGTGATTTGACAACTAAAGAAAATTAGATTTTCTAAGTTTATGAAAGTTGTCCGGTTGAAACACCATATTAAGTCATGTAAATAATTAAGTGATAAAAAACACTTAAACAATAAAAAGTAAACATAAAACACGTAATAATTAAAATATTGTTAGAAGCATGTATAAAATAAAAGATGAAGGTACTATAAGCATTTTAATATTTTAGTTTACGTTGATTTGTACTTATATTTACTCTTGTTTTTTTTCAAACAATTTCGTCTAAAGCATTGACTCTTTCATAATCAAACAAATTATTTTTTACCGTAACAACAAGGTGCGTATAAGAATTTTGTAATAAAAATCAAACCCAAAAGAGTACCGCAGCAACTCACGGTTTCATTTTCTAGTTAATATAAAATTGATAACAAAGGGCCTAAATAGGCAAATGCTACTTTCTAAACTTGTAATATTAATTTTCATTGATAAGTAGCATCATTTTGGACATATGGAATGATAATAATCTTGAAAGATGAAGATGAATGGTGCACAAAATGAGATTATTATAAACCATCCATTGCTTCCATTCCAAGAAACCAATATTCATAAACAAATCAACGGAAACAATCAAACATACGCACTTCGAATTATTAGATTATGCGATAATATGCATGCACACGTTGATAAATTTGGATGACGTATAGAAGAAATTATGCGAATTGTTTGATTGTTTGATCAAAAGGGTTGTAAAGATTCAAAGTGGCTCTTATTTAAGATGACGGAATCGACAGATGCAGGGATTATCATGACGAGTATGGGTGAAGATGTTGATTCAGAATACATGCCAGAAGAAGATGATCGTAAGTTTCTTTCATGTTTGTAAATTGAATATTTTTAGAGACACCCATGTAATTGGGTTTTTGTGTGATTGTTTAGAATTCAAATTATCCATCTATGAGACTAAGTTACTGGTTGATGCATATAGATGATGGATATAAATCTCGAAATTCATTCTTGTTAATGTTAATCTCATTGTTATTGTTAGTTTCCACCAAGTGTTTGTGTTTATGCCTGTGAGAGCTAAGAGTGTTTGAACCAAAGTTAATGGTTGAGTGTTGAAAACTGAAACATGGTGTTTGAATTTCAGCAACAGATAGATATGATGCAGCAAGATGGCTCAGAAAGAGAGTGGGTGTAGTGGCTGCAAGAGATTTACCAGCTGAGCCATCAGAAGAAGATTTTAGGCTCGGGTTAAGAAGTGGGACGGTCCTTTGCAATGTCCTTAACAAGATTCGATCTGGTTCGGTTCCTAAAGTAAGCTTCAGTTTCACTTCTTGAAAATCTTTGATCTTTGTTTCTTTCGTTTTTGCTTTTGTTTGCCATCTTTATCAACTAAAACTTGGGTTACTAATAATGTGTAGGTTGTGAACGCACCATCGGCCCTCTTCAATACGCCTGATGCAGCTGCTCAATCTGCCTACGTTGAAAATGTTAGAAATTTTCTTACAGCCATTGAAGAAATGGGACTTCCAACTTTTGAACCCGCTGATTTAGAACCGGTAGTGATCCTTTATTAAGTTTTTGAATTACCCTTTAATGTTATCATAATGTGTTTTGAATTACTCTATGTTTAGGGGGGAGATTTCTCAAGTGTGGTGGACAGTGTACTGGCAATGAAAGCTTATAGTGAAACTGGAGCTGCTGACTTTACATGGACTCCAAGACCATCTCGAACTCGAAAAACATTTTTGCGTAGAAATTCAGAACCAGCGATGAATGCCTTCTCAAGAACCCAATCTGTAAACATAGACCAGTTGTTGGGGTCAGCGGATCAATCTGGGGATGAAGATGATGTTGGAGAAGAGGTTTAAATTCTTCTAACAATTATGAAGAAGATTAAGGGCAAATTTAACCTTTTGATCCTCTAATAGTTTGTGCATGCGATTTGCAGTGTGACTCTGGGCCTCTATACATGATTGTTTCTGATCTCCTAGAGGATAGAGATGAAGAAGACATTCCTATTGTGAGTTCTCTTTGACCTCACTACTATGTAGTAGATGTGACAAGTTGGGTGGGTCGGGCAGGTTAGGTAAGTGATCAAAATGGAACAATGGATTGAACTGGGTCATTTTAGCATGAGTCAAAACGGGTAGGGTGGGTTAGTTGGCCCGTAAACATTTTCTAGTATCTTTATAAGTTGTATAACTGATGCAATAATAGTTATTACAAGAATGTAAAAATTACAATTATTATCGATATCTTTGTATAAGATGATTATTAGTTTGTATGAATTAACAATAAACTTGAGATGACCTCAATTTGTTTGAACCATTCGACCCATTTGACCTGGTTGGATAAAATGCAACTCAAATCGACCTGAGTAAATGGGTTGAACTACCACCTCCCTTACTATATCTAGCATGCGACATTAGTTTCTTAAATTATCTAACAATAGTCTAGATCAGTTTTTTATTGTTTTAAAACTTGTTACAGATTGTTGAAAATATATTGAATAAACTCCAAGAGGAATTTAATAGTAGATTGGGTATTACACCGGAAGACGATGATGGGTTATCCAAGATTGATTCTCCAGGATCTCAGTCAAAAGTTACAACGGTAGTATCATAATTCTTAACTTGTGAATCAGATTCAGTATAGGGCTAACCGCATAAAAAGGTAACCAACTTTCAAAAAAAAAGATTATATAAGTTACTTTGATCTCATAAACGGTCGAATTGATGGTATGTTGATTTTTTGTAATTGTGGCATTGAATACCACTTATCTTTGCTAAATACCTTGGATTACTTTATTTTTCAAACTTAAATGGTTTTTTTTTTTTCTGATAGAAAAAGTTGGTTGCTAAAAACATAAATGCAATTAGCACTTTAGAATACTTCATTACAAATTGTTAGATTCACAATGTAACTGGCGATAACATTTGAAATAATGAGAAGAAGGAAGAAGTAATCCAAAAGTCCAATAGTAATGGAGAGGATGATCAACCTACAAGGCAACAAGACCGCAGTAGCATAGAGGACAATAGGGCTGCAAAAGAGCAAGAACGAACAAACAAAGAGAGAGAATTACCGGCATTAAAAGAAAAGGCCAAAAAGCAAGAAGAAGAGGAGAAAGCTGCAAAAGAGCAAGAACGAATAAACAAAGAGAGAGAATCACTAGCATTACAAGAAAAGGCTAGAAAGCAAGAAGAAGAGGAGAGAGCCGCAAAAGAGCAAGAACGGATAAATAAAGAAAAAGAATTACTAGCATTGCAAGAAAATGCTAGAAAGCAAGAAGAAGAGGAAAAGGCTGCAGAAGAGCAAGAACGAATTGAAAGAGAGAGAGAGTTGCTTGCACAACAAGAAAAGGCTAAAAGGGAAGAGGAAGCACGCATAAAAAAGGAGAAAGAAGCACTTGCACGAAGAGAAAAGGCTAAAAAGCAAGCAGAAGAACGCAAAAGAAGAGAAAAACAATTACTTGCACAAGAACTAAAGGCTAAAAGAGAAGAGGCAGCGCGCATAAGAAGAGAGAAACGAGAACTCGCGAAGCAAGAAAAGGCCAGAAAGCGAGAGGAAGAGCGCATTAGAAGACAGAATCAATCACTTGCACAAAGAGAAAAGGCAAGAGAGGAGCAAGAACAAGTGAAAAGAGAAATCGAACGGCTTGCGCTAGAAGAAAAGGCTAAAGAGGAGGAAATCAGTGCAATGGAGTCCGAACGAATTAACAGAGAGAGAGAATTATTATTAGAAGAAGAAAAGGCTAAAAAGGAAGAGGAAGACCAAGAACGCTTAGATATGGAGAGAGAAAAAGAACGAGCTAGAAAAAAAGAGGAATATAGAAAAATAATGGATGCATACAACAAATTTAACTTGAACACTCCAAAGCAGCATGAGCTAGTTGGTCAACAAGATGAAGAATTACAGGTATTAAAGGTGGGGGGAAATGGGTGGATCGAAACACATTTGTTTAGGTTCAAGCCATCCACTTTTTGTCCAAATATTTTGCCTTTTTTTTCTAACAATTAGTGTGTCAATTATGATATGCTATAAAAATAATATTATCTCAATCATAATCTGATTATTTTAAGTAAGAGGTCAGTGTGACTTTCGACTTGTTTGATTGTTCTTAATTATATTTTTTGCTATGGCCATTTGGTTTCTTAAAGATAAAACATTACTCAAATTAATATTAAGAGAATGGGTTGAAAACTTGTCTTGAAGGTAAATTCTTTTCTCATTATTCTTGCATATTACATACTTGTATTTTTCAACATCTCATGAGAATAGAAAACTTTACTTTAGTGGGGAATTTAAGTCAAGATGACATATTTTCCTGTTACCAGCATGCAAAAAAAATTCTTTCTTGAAGATAGTTGAACGATATCAAGTTAGAAATTCAAATTCCCTTAAGACACACCTAGATGTTATTATTATATGTGCCTAATGCTCTTTTGTATATTATTCAGAAATTGAGAAGCACCCTTTCTACTGCAAAAACAGATGTGCGGGCTATGCAAAATAACTGTCAAGATGAAGCCGATAATCTAGGTACATTTTTAGGTCGCAACATACATGACTGGTAATGTTTAGCATGGGTAAATCCCAAGTGCGGTTGACCCTAAAACATTCCTTGTGCATTTTTATAACTTCTCTACAGATAACTATAACTATCACATATGTTACAAACACTACATTTTTACAAAAGTTATATAATTTTCTGAACAAAATGATTTAGGAATTTCCATGCATTAAAAGTTAACTTATAGCTAATTTAACCCGTTTGACCCATTTGAGATAGAACATAACCAAACCAACCCATTCGTACGCAGATGGGTCAGAAATGACACTTCTACATACAATATACGCAATATTTACCTTCAAGTAAGAATCTGGATTAAGAAAACGCTATGACTGGCTTGTCAGGAAAGCATGTGCATACATTATGTCAAGCTGCAGCCGGATACAAGAAGGTTTTAGAAGAAAACAGAAAGCTGTACAACCAGGTGCAAGACTTAAAGGGAAGTATCAGGGTATATTGTAGAGTTAGACCCTTTTTGCCTGGACAAGAGAATCAAGTTTCAAGTGTAGATTACATGGATGATGAAACTGTAACAATTATCGTTCCTTCAAAATCTGGAAGAGAGGGTCGAAAAGCATCAATGTTTAATAAAGTTTTTGGTCCAACTGCAACTCAAGGTCATTTAATTAAGGTCCCCAAAATCTTTGTTTTCTTCATGAGAATATGAAACTTATTATATATTTATTAACTAACAGCAGTTTTATGTTTCTTGGTCTTACAGAAGAGGTATTCTCTGATACCCAACCACTTATACGTTCGGTTCTGGATGGATTCAATGTCTGTGTGTTTGCATGTGGTCAAACAGGTGCTGGCAAAACTTACACACTGGTAAGAAATTCTTTAAAGATGATGATTAAACTAGAATGTTGATTACGATGATGACAACTATTCACTTGTGTGTTTGTAGAGTGGACCGGAAGAACTAACACCAGAAACAATGGGTGTAAACTACAGGGCATTAAATGATCTATTCCTTATCTCAGAGGAGAGAAAGAACCTCATGAGCTATGAGATTTCTATCAATATGCTCGAAATTTATAATGATGAAGTTTGGGATCTTCTGGTGACTGATGGAAGTAGCAAACCATATCCTTATTAACTCTTATATTTGTTTGATTTTTAAAGGTTTTGCATAAAAGGTTAACTAACTTTGGTATACTTTCTTATTCACCAAACATCGATTCTTTGTCTAGAAGAACCCTTAAAATCCCAATTCAAACTTTCACAAGTTTTGATTCAAGGTTATCTACACAAGTCACCCAGTGAAAATGGTGATGGTTTGCTGAGAAACCGATTACCTACTGTCAGGTTCAAGGTTACCTTGATTAAAAATATTCTAGTTTGATGGATTTAATGGGGCAAATAAAGTAGGTTACCCAAAGTAGAAACTGTACCAAGCTGGTACCTTTTTGGGCAATTAGCCCATTTAGGTAGTATCTATTTCTCTTTTTATATTGCTTTTGATATGCTCAATGAGTCTTGTTTCCATTTTTTTAGTGTTTTTCTTATTTACTGTTGGGTTTGCATGTTCCAAGGACCATTATGGCCTTTTCAATATTGTGTTGGGTTCTTTTGTAAGTTTGAACATTATGATATATTGGTTATTTAACCTAGTGCCGATCATTCTTGGAGATGATCCAGAAATTGGTTTACCTTCTATCTCTCCAGTTTCTTGTTTGATATCTATCAGGGTATCAGAGCCGTTCCGATCTCCTACCGGAATCTCTCGTTACCATGACAAATACTCGCAACCAAGATGTCGACAACACTCTCAGGAGTCACGATAAGGCGATTACGGAAATCCAAGCAACATTGTCGGCCCTAATGAAGCAACACGAACAATCCTCCAAGCAACAAGAAGAGATCTTAAAGGCGGTACGGGATAAGTCGGGTCAATCCGGTGGAGGTGGGTTTAGTTCCGGTTCATCGTTCTCTGCCAGTGATGCCGACTCGAGGGGTACCAGGCCCTTGCGAATCGGTAAGGTTGAATTTCCCAAGTTCTCGGGTGAAGATGTCGAGGGTTGGATCTACCGTTGCGAACATTTTTTCGCGATGGACGAGACCCCGGACGAGGTAAAACTTAGGTGTGCTATCGTTCATTTGGAAGGAGATGCACTCCAATGGCACCGAGGTTTCATGAAAACATGTGGCGCTACCGTCTCTGAAGTTCCGTGGGAAGATTATGTGAGATCTATTTCCGCTCATTTTTCTAATGCTATGTTTGAAGATCCCCTAGAAGAATTGGCTTCCCTCAACCAAACCGGTACCCTCCATGAGCTCAACACCGCATTCGACTCTCTGTTGAACAAGGTAAACCTTACTGAAACCCAAGCTATTAGTCTTTATCTCAAGGCTCTTAGACCTGATATTCGGGGACCGGTTAAGATGTTTAAACCGCGCACCTTGCACGAGGCATATGGGTTGGCTAAGACTCAAGCACTAAACAATGAGACTTTGGAAGAAAAATTTGACAAGGGAAAGTGGGCTGTAGGAAGCACAAAGAGCAGCCCTGGTTCAAAGATTACACCACCCACAAATGCTACCAAACTGCCACTTTTACCCACACCAAACCGAACACCAGCTAACGTTACTAAACCAATGGGGGGTGCACGTCGCCTCACGAGTAGAGAGTTGGAACAAAAGCGAGCAAAAGGGGAGTGCTTTTGGTGCACAGAAAAATTTGTGCCGGACATAAATGCGCTCGGAATAGGAATCAGTTGTATATTGTTGAGATAGAGGATGAGGATGAACCGGATGTGGAAGAAACAGTTCTCGAAGACGAGGAGAAAGAGCACCAAATTTCGATTCATGCATTAGCAGGTATTCCTTCATATTCGACCATGCGGGTTCAAGGCACGAGGGGTACACGACAACTTCACATCCTTATTGACTCGGGGTCGACCCATAACTTCCTTGATAGCAAATTGGCGAAACGATTGCAATGTGAAGTTAAGGACATCACGCCGATTAAGGTGGGCGTAGCGGACGGGGAGCAACTAACTTGCACCCAGTTATGTACCGACTTCCAGTGGACTATGCAAGGCCAATGGTACTCAACAGAGGTTTTACTTTTGGCATTGGAAAACTATGACATGATTTTAGGGGTACAATGGCTCCTTCCCTTACAAGACATTCTTTGGAATTTTCAGAAAATGACAATGAGGTTTGAGGTAGAAGGGAACAGTATGAGTTGAAGGGGTTGCAAAATAATAAGATGTCGGTATTTTCGGTAGAAAAGATGGGTAGTCTACTGCAAAAACACAATAAAGGAGGGAGTTTACAATTATTTAGCCTACAATTGGCTAATGATAAAGATGAGAAGACTTACCACTCTAAGGTTATATGTGACCCGAAACCAACACATGAAAATCCCGCATGGCAGGCATTAATCCGAGAATTTTCCGTGGTGTTTCAGACGCCAAAAGAGTTGCCCCCTACACGACCTTTTGACCACCGTATCACTCTTAAGGAAGGAACTGGAGCCATTAGTCAGCGCCCTTACAGGTACCCGGCGGTTCAAAAAGATGTTATAGAAAAGACCACACGAGAGCTATTGGACTCGGGGGTCATTCGGAATAGTCAGAGCTCGTTTGCAGCCCCGGTGGTATTAGTAAAGAAAAAAGACGGCCAATGGCGGATGTGCATGGATTACCGGCGACTAAACGAAGTCACCATAAAAGATAAGTTTCCGATTCCCTTAATTGAGGAGTTGTTAGATGAGTTGGGTGGTGCCTCCTTCTTTTCAAAACTGGACTTACGCTCCGGTTATCACCAAGTTCGCATGGCACCTGAAGACGCTCATAAAACCGCATTTCGGACCCACGAGGGTCATTACGAGTTCCTCGTCATGCCGTTCGGCCTTACAAATGCACCAGCTACGTTTCAAGCTCTTATGAACCATGTTTTTAGGCATATGTTGCGAAAAGGAGTGTTGGTGTTTTTTGATGACATACTCGTGTACAGCAGGAGTGAAGATGAACACATCCAGCGCTTAAGGAAGGTTTTGTCAATAATGAAGGAGAATAAACTGTTTGCTAAAGAATCAAAATGTGTGTTCGGAGGTAGAGCGGTCGAGTATTTGGGCCATATTATATCCGGGGAAGGGGTAAAAACGGACCCAACAAAGGTCGAAGCGGTGCAACAATGGCCAGTCCCAAAGACCCTTAAACAACTTCGGGGATTTCTGGGGTTAGCCGGGTACTATCGGTGGTTTATTCGCTCATTTGGAATGATCGCTAAACCTCTCACAAATTTGCTAAAAAAAGACGCTTTTCATTGGGTTGAGGAGGCTCAGGTCGCGTTTGAGCGGCTCAAAGGGGCCCTATCATCAGCCCCGGTTTTATCATTACCCGACCCTACTAAACAGTTTGTAATCGAGACTGATGCATCAGCGAGTGGGCTAGGAGCGGTCTTCATGCAGGAGGGCCCTCCGATCTCGTTCTTAAGCAAAGCGTTATCACCAAGACAAAATGCATTATCGGTATACGAAAAGGAGTTACTTGCAATCTTGATGGCGGTGAAACAGTGGCACTATTACCTTATAACTGGACCGTTTATTATTCGCACGGATCATAGAAGCCTCAAACATCTTTTAACCCAAAAGGTGACGACACCATTGCAACACAAATGGCTCGCAAAACTTATGGGCTATGACTATTGTATCGAGTATAAAAAGGGTAGGGAAAATATGGTGGCTGATGCTTTATCTCGTGTTGAAGGTACCACATTATTTACTAGTGCTGTTTCACAAGTGGAGCCTTTATTATTGCAAGGAATTATTGAAAGTCAAGGCAAGATATTGAAGTCCAAAATGTGGTACAGAAGCTAAAAAATGGAGAAGACTTGCCAAGATTCAAGTGGAATGGAAAGTGGTTGACCAAGGGAACTCGTATGGTAGTAGGAGGGGATGCAAATTTACGAGAAGAAATTGTCAAAATCTGTCATGAATCTCCGATGGGGGGTCACTCGGGGGTGAAGGCAACGATTCAACGCGTTAAAGGATTATTATTCTGGAGGGGAATTTCGAAGGTGGTGCGCCGAGTGATTCGAGGTTGTGACGTGTGCATGCGGGCTAAACATGAAACTATTGCCTCCCCGGTCTACTACAACCTTTGCCGATACCCGACACTATTTTTACCGATATTTCGATGGACTTTATAGGGGGTCTACCGAAGGTGAAGGGCAAGGATACAATTTTCGTGGTGGTTGACCGTCTCACAAAGTACGGGCATTTCATGGTTTTGGGACACCCATTTTCGGCTAAGGAAGTAGCTCAAGTGTTCCTTGATAACATCTATAAGCTTCATGGGTGTCCAAACTCAATCATATCAGACCGTGATCCTATATTTTTGAGCTCTTTCTGGACTGAGTTTTTAAAGCTTCAGGGTGTGTCTTCTAAGTTGTCTACGACTTACCACCCGCAAACGGACGGTCAAACAGAGGTTGTTAACAGGTGCCTAGAGGGTTACTTGAGATGTATGGTGATGGAGAGGCCTCACACATGGGTGAAATGGGTGTCTCTAGCGGAGTGGTGGTATAACACGACATTCCACTCGTCTTTGGGAAAGACTCCGTTTGAAGCCCTTTACGGGTACCGCCCCCCGTTACACATTCCATACATTCCCAAGGACACGATGGATAAAGAGGTGGATGAGATGATGCAAGATAGGGAAGAGGCTTTGAAGGTCTTGAGACAATCGCTTGTCAAGGCTCAGAATCGTATGAAACAACAAGCCGACAAACACCGAAGTGAAAGAGTTTTCAAAACGGGTACCTGGGTTTATCTCAAATTGCAACCGTATATGCAGAAGTCGTTAAGGGTTCACAAGCATTCAAAGCTTACCCCTAAGTATTTTGGTCCCTTCTTGATTGTGGAGAAGGTGGGAAATGTCGCGTATAGGTTGGACTTGCCAGGCGAGGCCCAGATTCACCCCGTCTTCCATGTTTCATTGCTTAAGGAGGCGAATGGACTACCATCTAAAGTTATTCCTCTCCCAACAGAAGCACGGTTCACTCTTCAGCCACACGCCGTTTTGGATCGAAAGCTTGTTAAACGTGGTAATCGGGCAGCTATGAAGGTGTTGGTGCAATGGAAGGGGCAGTCGACTCAAGACGCAACGTGGGAATTTTTGGACGAGCTGAAGCTGTGTTTTCCAGACTTCTCTGAGCTCACTTCTTGAGGTCAAAAAGTGGGTTAAGGAGGGAGTATTGATATGCTCAATGAGTCTTGTTTCCATTTTTTTAGTGTTTTTCTTATTTACTGTTGGGTTTGCATGTTCCAAGGACCATTATGGCCTTTTCAATATTGTGTTGGGTTCTTTTGTAAGTTTTAACATTATGATGTATTGGTTATTTAACCTAGTGCCGATCATTCTTGGAGATGATCCAGAAATCGGTTTACCTTCTATCTCTCCAGTTTCTTGTTTGATATCTATCAGCTTTGTTGTCTTAATGAATAATCACATTAGAGATCTCTAACCCTGCGAAGAAGGGAATAAATGTGCCTGATGCAACTCTTGTACCAGTTTCATCAACAGATGAAGTTAAAAATCTAATGAGCATTTGTCAAAAGAACCGAGCAGTGAATGATCGTAGCAGTCGTGCCCACAGGTATACATTTATTATTCTAGTTATTTACAGTACTGGTTCTGATACCAGAAGATAATGTACACATATTTTGTAGTTTCCTTACGGCCCATGTTTTTGGGAAAGACTTGACATCTGGGCTTACAACTAGAGGTTGTATGCATTTGGTTGACCTTGCTGGAAATGAAAAGCTTGACAATGCAGATGATGAAGCAACACATATTAATAAATCACTTACTGCATTAGGAGATGTTTTGGTAGCGCTTGCTAATAAAAGTTCTCGTGTTTCTTACAAAACTTGCAAACTTACACAATTGCTTCAAGATGCTCTTGGTATATTATTATTACTATTATTCCACACTTTTATATAAAACTCTACATTAAAAGTTTAGACAAAATAATGATGACTCTGGTCTGTTTGATTTTTGGTTTGCTAGGAGCACAAGCAAAGATACTTATGTTTGTTCATGTGCATCCTGATATCAATGAAGCTTTAGAAACACTCAGCACATTTAAATTTGTTGAAAGATTTTCTACAGTTGAGGGTGGAGCTGGTAAGTCTTCAGATGTAAGGGAATTAAAAGAACAAGTTTGTTATTTGAAAGCAGCTTTAGCCAAGAAAGAAGCAGGAGACCCTGGGTGGCAAGATGTGAGTAATTATAATCCATCATCTCCTTACATCATTCATATCAATCTCATATTAATGTTAAATATTTGGAAATGCAGTTAGTGAGCTCACCAAGAGGTGGGGATCAAAATGGTGCTTTTGACGACGAACAAACAGATGAAAGCGCGTCAAAAGCCAAAAATCCTAGCTCAAAGCAACCAGCCAAGTATGATTATAGCATTCTCTTGATTAAGATGACATCAAACAAAATCTCTTTTCGTTGTGTTGACTTTTTGCTTTTTCGTCAGGAGTGCAAGTGTGAAAAAACCAGCAGCGGGGACCGGGGCAGCTGCGAAGCCAGGGAAGCAGCCAGCAACTCCAGATGCCAAGAAAAAGAAGGGAAAGTGATTATATTTCCTATTTTCATCACTTCTTATATGATTTGATATGATTTCATTTTGTTTTTTTTATGTTTTTATTTATTCTTTGATAATCTAGTGGCATCTGGTAATTGCGTCCAAATTAGTTGATGATGCCACGGTTATAGGTTTCTAAATATCAGTTCTTTTATTATGGATGTTGCAATACCTCGAGATCTCGGTCAGTTGACTTCATCGGAGGTTGCATATTTTCTGTATAAATGTTGTAACTTGTAAGCATGGAAAATCAAAGCTAATGGAATGGACATATACGGGATTGATTCTATTGTATGTTGTCTGCTTTGATGTTGAGCCTGTATTCAAAAACCTTGATAAAATATTTCAGTGCAATAGTTGAGTAAATAATACTTTAGGGAGTAGTAAGTAAAAAAAGTTGGCGACAAAAATGTATAAACATTGTATTATTGCTTTATTAACAGAGTAAATTACATATTTCGTCATTTAACTTTATAGAAAATTTAAGAGATTGTCTTTAAACTAAGAAAATTACAGTAATTGTCATTTAAGTTTAAATTTCGTTACACGTTTAGTCCTTTCCTCTAATGGGCGTTAAAATTTTCAGTTAAGTTCAGTCACATGCCATGCACATGAGGGTAAATTGGTTTTTTTAACCTCATTAAAAAATACATAAATACTAAAACCCACCCAACTCACCCACCCTACACCATCTCTTTCTCTTTCTCTCCTTCAATGGCGGTTGTGACCGGAGGTGGTAGCGGCTTCGGTGGTGGCTTCAATGGTGGCCGTTGGTGGTGGTTGCGGTGGTGGTTGCGGTGGTGGCTACGTTGGTGGCTGCCGGTGGTAGCTGCGGTGGTGACTACGATGGTGGCTACCGGTGGTGGCTAGCGGTGGTGGTTGTGGCCAATGGTAGTTGGGGATAATGGTGTAGGGGTGGGGTGGGGATGAGTTGAGTGGGAGGCTGCTTCAGAGATTTATGATGGTTGTGGTGGTTAGATCTGTTTTTTGGTGGTTCAAGAGGCTCACGACGGTTGTGACCGGAGGTGGCGATGGCTTCGGTGGTGGCTTCAATGGTGGCCGTCGGTGGTGGTTGCGGTGGTGGCTACGTTGGTCGCTGCCGGTGGTAGCTGCCGTGGTGGCTACGATGGTGGCTACCGGTGGTGGCTAGCGGTGGTGGTTGTACAGAACATGCCAACGGTGGCTACAGGTGGTACATGTATGTATATATATATATGTATATATATATATATGAGAGAGAGAGTAGAGAGATATTGATGGGTTTTTTATATTTTTTTTTGTTTCTTTCAATTTGTTTATTTAATTTGTAAATTAATTAGGTTAAATGACAAAATTGCTCTCATGTGCATGGTATGTAACTAAACTTAACTGAAAATTTTAACGCCCATTAAAGGAAATGACTAACGTGTAATGAAATTTAAACGTAAAAAAAATTACTGTAATTTTCTTAGTTTAAGGATAATCTCTGAAATTTGCTATAAAGTTAAAGGGCGAAAAATGTAATTTACTCTTATTAATATTATATAAGGAACGATAGAGGAAAGTAGACCCACCTAATTATGATAAAACACACTGGTTTTGGTCATGAGGTATGTGTGGCGGGTTAGGTTGAATCAGACGGGTTCTTTTTATGTTGCATTTTAGTTTTGATTTTGGTCTAGTTCTTAATTATGAGAAATTACAAGTTCAAATCAATACTTTATGTTTTTTTAACATAGTTGGTCATGGGTGACTATTTGTGTCATTAACTCACCCCACATGCCTCCCATATGAGTTTTTTTGGTGAAAGAACATAAACTTTTATATATATATATATATATATATATATATATATATATATATATATATATATATATATATATATATATATATATATATATATATATAATATATATATAAATTAAACATGGCAATATGAAATTGTAAACTTACTTTACATCCTCATAAAATCTAAAGTGGTGATTGAGGAATAGGTGGATGTTAGAAGCCATAAATTTATTTCAAACAAGAAGCCCAAAACCATGATGAAGTAGAATTGAACAATGAAGTAAATATTATGGATGAAATGGTAGTCGATCAAATACATGGTAATGATGAATGGGAAGATGGTGATGCTTAGTTATATTTAGAGTCTAGAAGATCACTTAGGTGGTAATGCTCATATACATGCTAGTGATCGAGTCATGGATGAAGCTGAAAACTTAAATTATTAGGACTTCAAATATGATTTTGACAGCGTAAACCATTCTAAAGAGTTTCTTATGCCTAATGGAGGAGATAACGAGGATAGTGGCTACATAGTAGATTAAGATAGATGTGAACTATTTTTTCGATGGTGATTATTAAAACTTCTTATGTTTTCGATGGTGTGCTTTGATGATTATGGTTTCATGTATGGGTTTAGACAATCATAACATATTGAATGCATGTAAACTTTTGTAGGAATATTTAAGTGATGATTAATACAATCAGTCTCACAATAAAGAGAGTGTTAGAACACTAAACAGATCAAATAGAGAACCATGACTAATGTAATGATACTATGAACACAAGCAAAATGAGACAGAAACTTAAAAATAAACAACGAGGTAATGGTTTTCATGATTATAGTATATTGCTCTCATGTTCTTTTTACAAGTGTTACAAAGTATATCTTAAGATACAAGGACTTGAGATACTTTATACTACATTCTATAGTTGACTATACTTTGAATGCCAGCTGAAAAACTTGTATAAGTTGGTGAGTCTTCAAAGTTGCAGCGGAAAGTTGGTCAACTTTATGTAAAAGTACGTCAGAGAAAGCATGTTCTTCAAAGTCTTCGGAAGAAATCTGTTTTCACTTCATTGGTTTCGGAAGACTTCACTTTTGGCTTCGGAAGATATTGGTCTTGGCTTCGGAAGATTTCATACTTGGAATATTTTTCTTGTGCAAAGTATGTAACTTCCAAAACAACTTTTATTAAGTACCAAGTGCATGCATAAAGAAAGTACTTGGGTTGTTTAGATGTATCAACCTTTCTATAAGCCTTACAACTTTAACTACTATGTTATGAAAATTATTATGTTTTGGTTTAAAGTGGTTTGGTCCCGATTGTGTTCATTTTGGTATGCAATATGTTGATCAGATTAAATTATGTCTTTGGTCTAATTAGCATATGGTTGGTATGCTTTTTGCTATATTTCTGTCAATATGTATGGAAAATCGTATGTTATTGACTTTGGTGTCAATTTGATATTATTGAATTCGATACGCTATGATTTGATTTATTTTTATCAATTCATATTTAATGGAATATCTTTGTTAATTTGGCATGAATAGGAACAAGTAACCTCAAATCTGGAGTCAATATGGTAAGGTTTGACTTTCTTTTCTAACTTTGATCTTAAGGTTTTACAATGATGACATTCACAAACAAGAATTAACAAATTACAAATATGAAATATGAAATTCTACAATAAAAGTTAACATAAACAAGATGAAATTGCGTTTAACATCAAACATTACCTGATATTAATAGTTACATTGTTAAAATAATAAAAAAATACATAACTTGACAATTTGACATCAATAGCAACGAGTAGCCTCAAATATGGAGTCAATATGGTAAGGTTTGACTTTCTTTTCTAAGTTTAATCTTATGGTTTGGTTTCACTTTCAATCATTATGGTATATAATTCCCCTTTTATTTACAATGATGACACTCACAAACAATGATTTACAAATTACATATATGAAGTTGTATAATAAAAATTAATATAAACAAGACGGAATTGCCATTAACATCAAACAGTACCTGATTTTATAGTTACAGTGTTGAAACAATAGAAAAGGTTTAACTTAGTTGTCAATTACACGCTTTGTCCAAACATAATCACAACATTTAAGAACCCTAATCCTAAGAACATGAACATGATCCAGATTTTCATCATACAAGTTTTTAGTTTCTAAACCATTAATTTGGCTTTCAACTTTTTTTTTACTTTAATAAGCTTGTACTAATCTCTATTGAATATGAGCACATTGGTGGGTCAACCTATCTCAAGAATCGAACTTTTGAATTTTACAACACAATAAGGGTAAAATGAAGGAAACAATTTACTAGAATCATTACTAGAGGTTTGTGATTTGTTCATGAGGTTCTTACTATCGCATATCGCCCACAAAATAACACAACCATGACGATGAAGGTAAAATGAGTAAACAAATGTAAGGTTTTATGGGAAATAGAAGTTGGATTAAGAAGAAGGTTGGTGCAACCAAAACCAAACACTTAGACTATTTTTGATACAACTTGTAAAGGACTTCCGAAGCTAAAGTATGGAATTTCTGAAGTAAATGGAGTTACACTTAGACTATTTTTTGTACAACTTGTAAATGACTTCCGAAGCTAAGTATGGAATTTTCGAAGTAAATGGAGTTCTTTACAGAAGACAAAGTGCAAAATCAACTTCCAAAGGAAAAGCTCCAACTTCGAAGACAAAGTCTTCTCTTCCGAAGTTCAAGACTTAGAAAGAATTCAAAGACAATGACTTCCGAAGTAGAAGTCCCCAAGCCACGGAAGAAGCAGCCTCTTCCGAAGTATAAAAGGCTTTGGAAGAACTTGTTCTTCCAAAGCCAATTAACCTTCGGAAGATGCAGCCATGGATCGGTGGACATAAGTATGGTCTCTGACACTCCGTTGCAGACCTCTGATACTTCATAGCGTTTTCCCAAAAGGCCATGCAATTGACCATACTTTATTCCATTGTTTACTTTTATATGTTAGTATAGTTGCCAACTTTAGTTGGTGACAAAAGGTAAGTCATAAACATGTCATGACTACCGTATCTTAGATAATATTTTATCTGAGATACCTTAACTTTAGCTTTGTAGTATCTGCTTTAGTTAGAGGATTCTAGTCAGTATCAAAATATATCCGGCTGTAGATAGTAGTATATATAGTTTCTCATTGTAACTCTTGTAGTAAACTTGTAAGAGTCTTGTAAACTTTGAGTTGAGAAGTAATATATACAAATATCTTGAAAATTATTCTTTTGTGTTTTCCTTATGTTACTTAGTATATTATAATCAACTCTTAGAGGAACTCTGCTTCTTGAGTGTTTGTTAGTATTGAGAGAAATACTTGTGTTGAGTATAAAAACCAATCCTATATAAAACTAATTAAAAAAAATATAAATAGGAAATGAAATGACAAAAATACCTAGTGTGGAGGCACATGGCATCACAACCCATATAAATGACAATCTGCAAAGTATTAGTCTGAACTTGTAATTTACCAAAGTTAGGGACCCAACCCAAGATCTAAACATACCATATGATCTATCATGAATTAGTTCTGTAACACTTCACTTTTCAGTTCTATATACAACTATTGTCATATCTTTTAATATTAATCTGAAATAGACTCAAGTTCAAGCTCATGACTAATTGAAGCTTATTAACAGAATGAGCTTAAACCCGAGCTTTATATATTAAGTTTGATAACCCTTGTGAATCTAGCAGCCTATTAGTCATATAACTATAATGTTATATAATATATTATTGTTATACTAAATATTATTAGATGTATATCTATCTATTCTATTATACAAAACATTAGGTTTAGTAACTCATGTATTACACATCCAGATATATTTAAAGAACGATATTGAAAACTTGTTAGTATTTTTGAAGAATAAAATAGAGTACAACATTAAAAAAACTTATAAAATTACAATAAAACCTATAGAAATCATAAATGTGTGAATACTTTCTTGTAAACAACATTCGTAGTGACATTAGTAGGCTTATTGTCTTGATCTACGATCAACGGTTTTAGTCCATCTCTATTCTTGACCCTCGATAATGCCATTTATAGTTGACTATAAGCCATTTATAGTTGACTATGTATAAAAACACATACAAATCAACTCTCGACAAAGATTATCCTTCACTTTTGTTTATTGTAATTCTAAAACAAGCGACTATCGTAAACCATCTTCTGTATATTCGAATGGAATTCTTTTGTCCAAAGACGTCAAACTGAGTCTTGGAATGAACATGCGGCTACCAATATAGCTTCCCGATATAACCTCTACCACAATAACTCAATTGTTTAGTGATATCACTTTAAGTCTCATTCCCGTTACACAAACCATTTTTTATCAATGTTTTTAGAAACATTATCAACTTTTAACACTAAAGAATGACGGGTAGTTCTAATATCTTGAGTGCTTTTAGAAAAACCGATGAGCATACAGTCTCATCAAACGTATCATAGGATACTCTTTTTGGCTTATACAATTCAAATTGAGGTATTCTCTTTTATCACTTGGGAATATAGATATACTACAAGAAAGTAACTATTAGATACTAAATTATTATGGACTTATCAGTCTTGGATACATAGTATCAAAGACTAAGTTATCAATTTCTAATTATATTAGGGACTAGTTTTTTGTGACTCACGTTTATGTAGTGATAATCAGTCCCTAATACTTTAAAAGGCTAAGTAACATCTTAGAGTGGTCAAAATGATTGATTACAACAACAATGTCGAAATATGTTGCATAAAAATTAAGTTTTATAGAAGTTAAGTAAGAGCGGATATATATATGATCACACTTGGTCTAAACGTATATTGTAGAATTTGATGACTTATATGCATCTAATATAGTATGTTTGAAGTGTTTAAAATACTTACAAATGGGTTATATAAGCATTTATAAAAATACATCAAATGGGTTGGTTGCTAGAGAATGAACTATATTGATGTTTTGTTGGTGCATAAAATTATGTTGAATTATATATTATGAAAAAAACAATGGGGATCTGCAGTTGCTTTTCATCATTTTGGTAAATTGTCACAAAAGTTTTCTTGGTTTGCATTTAGCCTCTTCATTTGTCTTTATGGTCACTATGAAGACTTATTTGTGGGGAGAAAGAGTGTTGGTTAAGGTTTCCTTGACGGTGCTGCCGCCGTTGGCCGACGGTGGCCGGTCACCCTGACGTTCCGATTATCGGTGGTGCCGCGGCCGCCTGACGGGGGCGGGTGGCCCCGGTGTTCCGATCGTAGGTGGTGCCGCTACCGCCTAACGGTGGCCGGTCGTCGTGGCGTTCCGATCGCTGGTGGTGCCGCCGCCGCCTGACAGTGGTCGGCCGCCCCTACCTTCCGATCATTACAGCGTGTGTCGTCCTTGATATCTTGGTCTGCCACGACGGAATGGCTCTGGCTGTGTTCTACGTTTTGTGAGCTCATAACCTATTTTATTTGTGCCTAACGCCACTGTGCTCCGGCATTCAATTTTGGGTTTTTGGTTTTAGCAACAAAGGATGGGTCTTTGTCCTCACTCACCGATGCGTTTACGACGTTATTGCATGACTTGCGGGTTGCCTCCATCTGCTGCTTACATTGTGGTTGTGTACCCCCGTGATTAAACCACTTGCTAGATGGTGGCGCTCCTCTGTTTAGCGTTGCCTTTGCGAATTCGGTTTGTCGGCGGATGAGTGTTTGGTAGTTGCTTACGGCCATCGTCGTCGATGAGTGTTTAGTTCCGGTTCAAATCCCTAAGTGGATGCCGGGGATCGAAGACGATGGGGTTCGTTTCATTTGAGATCTAACGTCGATGATGATGGGGATAGCTTCATTTGAGACGAAAATGGCACAATGATGGTCATGGTTTATATGTTACTTGGTGTTGGTATTTTCGGTCGATGATGATGATGCCACGACCATCTGAGACCACTCAATTTTTTGCTTGGTTGACATTGTATCACGGTTGCCTTTCATTTTCAACGTTTCTTTGCATTATTTTGCTATATAATTTTTTGGTTTTAGTCGTATGATTTAATGAGCATTTTAGATTACTTACTTTGTGGTGAAAAGACATGTTGAACATGATGCTTTCAAAATGATTTGGGATTCCTTTCTCGTGGGTTTGGTTTTGAAGTGACCGGTTGTAATGTCGAGTCGTGACTAGACTTTGCTTTCTAACCTATTTTGTTGTTTACGATGCAATGACTATGGTTTATCTGAGTCGTGGTTTGAACAATATCAAACACATCTTCATCTTCAAGAACTTCATCATACCATTCATCTGGTAGATCTGAATCTATATCATCAAGAGCTTCAATTGTCTTTTGTATTTCTTCTTCTTCAATCACATCTATATCAACTGATTTCTGAACTTTTGCTAGACCAATAGATGTTTCATCTTCATTCATCTTTTGTTTACCTTTTTCAACTTCAGAAAACTTTACAGTTGGTGTTTTTTCATGTTCTTAAGTAGACTATTTCTCAACAACTACTGCTTCACTTTCTTTTGAAGGTTCTTGTAGAGATACTTTAAGTTTTTCAATTTCTTCAAACATAGTCTTTACTTTTTCTTCCAGATTTGCCAGCATGACATTCTTCAATTTATCATTTGCCTATAACATTTCATTTTCTTTCTTCAGTCTTTCAATTTCTTCATTTTGAGAAACAATCCTTAACTTCAACTCTTCAAGTTCATCAGCATCATCATTCTGATCAATTTGAACACAAGCATCTGATAACTGTTTTGTCTTTTATTATTTTTCAATAGTTTCAACTTCAGGACTCTTTGATTGATCAGCAGTCATAACATTCTCTGTTAGTGGCTCATCCCATTAAGAATCAAAATCAAATGCTTGATTGAAATCAACATTTTCAACATCTTCAGTTTCAATTTGATCATTATCTTGTTGATCATTCCTTTCAGTATTAACTT
The DNA here is from genome assembly GCA_025506515.1 of Flaveria trinervia. Taxonomy (NCBI): domain Eukaryota; kingdom Viridiplantae; phylum Streptophyta; class Magnoliopsida; order Asterales; family Asteraceae; genus Flaveria; species Flaveria trinervia. The sequence goes on from JACCIX010000288.1 coordinate 40,006, forward strand.
CTTCATCTTCATTTCTTTCATCTTCAACTCTTTGATCAGAAATGGTTTGTTCACTGTCCATTTCTTGAATAGGTTCTTCTACTATTTACTCAGCTTCAACTCCTTCCATTCCATCTCCTTGATTACCACCTTGATTATCATCATCATCATTGTTTTCATCATTATCATCATTATCACCTTCATCATCATCATTCTCTTCTTCATATTCTTCAACTATCTCCTCCATCACATCTTCAATCAAATCATTAGGATTAACTGGTTCATCTTCAGATAAATGAAAATGTTGTTGATTAATGCCAACATTATCATCAGCTACATTCCTTATGTACTCAAATAAAGGTACATTTTCAGCTCCAGTAATCACATTTAACTTCTTATATACCATCTCAGACATATTCTCTAATTCAAAATTTTCACCTTGAACACCGTATGCATGAATGTTTGGATATTCTTTATTAATAATCAACTGAAGTAATCTTGGATACATCAGATACTTGTTTCTTTTCCCTTTCTCCAGATTGAAAATAAAATCATTCATTATCTACTTTGCCATACTATATCTCCTGTTTGTGACTAGAGCAACAATTGGAGATGCTATATCAACTGGGAAAGAATTCCATTCTGCATTTCTTTTAGACATACAGTGCTAGAATATATAACATAAAAGTTTCAAGTGATTATAGACTCTTGCTCTGAAAAATTGCTTCTTTGGAAAAATATCAGGATGACCCATTTGCATGAATGTCTCTCTACATTCATTAAATGTGAATTCAGACAGGTCCTGGTCTTCATTCTTTCCCAATCTCAAAGCAGTTCTGATAGAGCCTTCAGAAACTTCTATCATTCTGTCATTTAAAATAAATCCTCTAAGAACTTTTCTTCTATTATCATCCAGTTCTACTTAAGCAGATCTCCAAAATCTCTTGATTAGTCTTCCATATATAACTGGTCTGGCACACATTGCATAAACATACTTAGTCCTTAGAAGAATCTGATCATTTTTTCATAACCAGCAGCTTCTCTCAATCTTCATTTAGAAATGCAGCAACGTTATGCTTTGGCTCAAACTTTAACTAAATCATCTGTCAATCACAATAAACATGAATTAGTATGAAGTTTTTCAAATTTTATCAAGTAAACAAATGAATAAGTCCTTCACTAATTTTTAAATTTTCTTAATACAACTTTATATTTTAAAATTTGATTAATTTTGATAAAATTCAGTGATTTGAACTTGTTATTTAATGATTTAATCAATTTTAAGATATAATCAATTAAGAATTTTGTTTCTAGATGATTTTATCAGTTTAAATTCTTATTTTAAAAATTGTCGATTCAATTTTCTGTTTTTATTTTATTATTATTTTGATTCTGAAATTCTTTGAATCATCAGAACAATTTTATGATAAACATCATGTTTTGATGAATATAACATGTTTGCAATGCATAATCATTGATGATTTCTTGTTTAATTTGTTACAAACAAACATTAGTACTCGATAATTTCAGATTCATTCAAGTCATTAGGGTTCGAACGCCCGAATAGGGTCCAAACGCCCGATTGAATGTGATGTTATAATCCACTGCTTTGATGATGTATACTCATGATATGAATCGCAATCTCTCATATTACCTTATGCAATCACATATTCATGCAATGATTGAGTAATAAGATGAATTTTGAGTTCGTCGGAACACAGAGAGTGTGAACAACAGAGTGTAGAAGATGAAAAGTTTGAATGAAATGAACTTTTGTGATAAGTGTTGAATTTATACAAGTGTGGAAAACCCTTAGACACATTTCAACTGTTTAGGCGTATGACCACTGTTTGGACGCATGAGGTATATGCGCATTAGCACTATTCAGGCGTTTTACCCCTGTTCAGGCGTATGAACCTTAGGCTCATGAGTTACACTTGGTCAATTTCATTTGAAAGATTTATAGGAGCATGTGCACTGTACAGACGCATGAGCACTGTTTAGGCGCATGAGCACTGTTTAGGCGCATGACCTCTTTAGAAACGCCTAACACTTAGAATTATTTTGAGATATCTGGTCTTGTTTAGGCGCATGAGATTTTGTAAGACGCCCAACACTTAACCAAGAATTTCAGACCTATGACTACTGTTTAGGCGCATAAGGATTACTCAAAACGTCTAACACTTAGCATAAACCTGAAATTTCATCATACGTCTAAACAGGATTTATAAACACTGTTTAGGCGCATGAGATATCCATACGTCTAACACTTGTATTATTTTTCACCAAAGTCATTCAAATTATAATTTGATAAAATTCACTATTCATCAAACAACTTTCTAAACTTTGACCAACATAATAACTTCATGACTGATCTTTGACTTTTGATCAAAAACTTTGACTTTTGACTAAAACATTGACTTTTTGACCAAAATTTTTTTATTTGTTTCCTGTCATTTTAATCTCAAAAATTTTATAAAATGACAAACATTCTCAATTCTTTGCAAGAAACTTTTCATATATTTTTTTAAAAACTTTTTAGGTTTATTTTTTTAAACATTTCAAACACACACAACTTTGAATATTTTTGCATCATCCTTTTTCATCCATACATTTATTTTGACAAACTCTTTATCATCTTTATTCCCCCTAAACTTTTAAGTTTTCAAACTTAGAATTTATAAAAGTTGATATATAAAGTAAAACCATTCAATATTAACATGGCTGCACACAAAAAAAATCATGCAAAAATCAAAATAAAGCAGAATAAAATTTTACCCATTGAATTATATTGTCTGCAGTGAGATCATATCAGATAATAATCAGCACATTGAAGTAAAAAAATGTGAATAGTTATAGACAATGATTAAATCCTGATCAAGTGTGTTCAGGTCAGTGTTCCCACAGCAAAGGAGACACAAGATCTAAGGACAGACAATGACTGCTTTGGCAAAAGAATCAGGACACTTACTTTTTCAATTCTTGGATGTATTAAGGTTTAATTAGATATGAAATTATGTAATCCACACTTAGACTTAGAGTGTTCAACCCTCATCAAGATATACAAGAAAACACTTTTACTCAACTTAAAAACCTGTCATATATGTATACCAGATCTCATGTTTAGGTCAATGAGAGAATCATCATGGTTAAACCAGTTGATAATCTCTGAGAAAATCACCATGGAAAAGCCATTAGGTAATCCCTGAATCCGTTTCATAAAAAAATAGATAGAGATGATTTATAAGAATCATAGGGCATCCATTTTGGACTTTACAAAGGATTGTGCACATTGGCATCTTTTGCATCAGGTGAGAATATCCAGGTCTGTAATGACTTACAACAGAGGATATCTCGTCACTTCAGGTCTATGATGACTCATAACAGAGAAGTGACAGATGCAGTAAACAAATCTCATGATACCACATATTAAGTCAGGTGTGAGATTGTGACTTTACAAGCAATCAATCAGAAAAGTCAAGACATCTCTTTAGAACTAAGATGGACACACACAAATGCATAGATGATTTAGTTTAATCACAAGAATCTACTTTCTCAGTATAATTACATGATCTTTCCTGCAAATCATATCTGATCATGTCAGACTTTATTAGCGAATGAAGTATGCAAATGATTAAACTGATGTACTATCATTTCCCACAAATTGCAAAGGCAGATATAATCCTAACATTTATAACTACTAAACAATTATTTTTGTATTTTCATTTTATAATTTTCTCTTTGTTTTTGCAATTTCTGATGTTGTATTTTCTTTTTCATTTAACACACACACACAATATACATAATCAGGCAGTTAACAATGACAGTTTAACTTTGATTTGTTTAAGAAAATCGAGGAGGGTTATTATCATTTTCAAAGAGAAAAATCAGTTTTCAATATGATTAATCAGACCAATTGACTCAACTAAATACTCAAACCTTCCTGGTAGGAAAGATTTGGTAAACAAGTCAGCCAATTGTTTTTCTGTTGAAATTTGAATCAAAATGATTAAACCTTTTTCAGAGTTTTCTCTGAGAAAATGATATCGAATCTCGATATGTTTTGTTTTAGAATGTTGGACAAGATTAGCAGTAATAAACATAACAGTAGTGTTATTAATGTAAATTGAACCCATAATCCAGTAGTTGATTTTGAAACCAGAGGATTTGAGAACATCCTGCTGAGGCAGCAATGTACTCGGCTTCTGCAGTTGAGACTGAGATGTTTGTCTATTTCTTACATTGCCATGAGACTTATCGAGGTCCTAAAACCTGACAACCATCCGTGGTAGATTTTCTATCTTAATAACATCCCCTATAATCACTATTAGTATATCCATATAACTCAAAGTTTCCTTCATAATGATACCATAACCCTAGGGATGGTTTTCCTTTGAGATATCTAAATATGCGTTTGACAGCAATAAGGTGAGATTCCTTAGGGTCTGATTGATACTTGGCACAGACACAAACAGCATACATTATGTCAGGTCTAGATGCAGTTAAGTACATTAAAGATCCAATCATAGATCTGTATAATGTTTGGTCTATTGATTTTCCTTTGGGATCAGGATCAATCTTGGTATTTATGTCGGTTGGAGTTCTAATGGATTGACAATCTTGCAGGTTGAATTTATGTAGCAACTTATCAACAAACTTGGCTTGATTGATAAAGATACCATCTGCAAATTGTGTAACTGTAATCCAAGAAAGAAATTAATCTCTCCCATAGAACTCATTTGAAAACGAGATTTCATGCTATCTTCAAATTCTGAACAGAATTTCTGAAAAAAATGATCCAAACATGATATCATCCACTTACACTTGTACACATAAAAGATCAGATGCATCCTTCTTAATGAATAAGGTAGGATCAATCTTCCCTCGTGCATAACCATGTTGGAGCAAGTGTTGTGAAAATGTTTCTTACCAGATTCTTGGGGCTTGATGTAGACCATATAGTGCTTTGCTGAGCTTGTACACACAATGAGGAAATTCAGCATCTTCAAAACCTTGAGGTTGCTAAACATACACATCATCGGTGATTGGTGTCACACCCCCGCTAAGAGCGGAAACACGGGGATGTAACGAGACGGGATCGTCATAACACATGGTAAGCGATAGAGATGCAATATAATAAATGATGACAAGCGTGTCATAACGACACCCGACAACAAGGGGACTTGTGTCGTGTTTAGTCAATATTCACGATGACATAGCCATAAGCATAAACATGTTAAATGAATCACATAAACAAAGATGATAACATTGTAATGTATTTCCCACAACCCGGGAACATGTTTCAAAAGTATGAAGTTTAAAGCAGACTATAACAATGATTTTAGAAAGGCAATGTTCAGCCTCAAAAATACATCCTAGGGTCTCCACTAAGGCATCACACCTAGATCTTCAACTAGCATGATCACCTAAAAAGATATGCTCAAAACGGTCAACAAAATTATTGGTGAGCTCGCAGGTTTAAATGTAAATAAGTAATTGATGTTGTATAATAGTTTGTTGCGGAATACCGTGAATACAGTTATAAGTAAGCAAAATCACATGTCATGAGCTTTACAACCAAACCTAACGACGTACACAAAGAATCTTGTCGGAATATATTCACCCAAGGCCCGTTCCTGGCGACTTTTGGTACTAACTAGTATACCAACAACAAGGGTGGGGTGTCAACCCAAGTAGTACTACCAATACATATCCGTCAGTTCCACACTGGAATTAAATGGTTGTAAGAAAGAACCACACAGCAGACTCAAGCATGTATCAGATAAGTACTCACAAAACAGTAGCACGTTGATTCCAAGTATGTAAATTGTATGTATGTAGTACAGCATAGAAAACGGGTGAGCATACTTTTCCCCTATGTTTGTAAATGTTTGAAAAGTAGTATAAGCATAAAAAGGGGCCACGAAACTCACTTGTTAGGTGGTAAGTATGTATGATCAAAGTTCCCAACAGTTGTATGAAATGAACGGTCAAACACCTATTGACAGTTATTATTAAGCATTAATGATATGTATAAAGTACACAGTAATGTTCAGTCGGTTCGATTTGTATCGATTCGGTCGTGGGTAACACACACAAGCAGACACATGTATCAGATCTTATGTAGATCCAAGTACCGGAAGGATTCGTCATTGCCAAGGACATTTGTGTAAAGATCCTATTGTTATAAGAGAAAGTACTTGTTAAATATTTGTAGTCATAAACGAGTCATTGATAATTGCAAAACGTTAGGTTGATTTAAATTAAATATTTGTGGTCAAGCAATGACACTTGTATTGATGTTACCTTATCATCACATGACATTCAAGAAGGAAATTCACACTCACAACATCATCAGTCACACAACAGGACCAGACGCTCGACTCAACACTCCATTCGTACGAATCAACCTTCAATCATACGAATCAGCTTCATTCGTACGATTGGACCTTCATTCGCACGGTTGGTATTCAGTCGTACCACACAACACCCAATCCCACGACTTAACCTCCATATGCACGAATCAACCTTCATTTGCACGAATTAGCTTCATTTGTACGACTGAACCTTCATTCGTACGATTGGCCTTCAGTCGTGCGACGCACGCACAATCGCATACATCCATTTGGTCACATGACTCAATCGCACACAACATTCATCCGCATTGACTCAATCGCATACATCATTCATCCGCATTGACTCAATCGCACGCATTCATTTAATCGCACGACTTAGTCGCATGACATCCCCAGTCGCACGACTCAGTCGCATGACTCAATCGCACGACTCACCCAGTCGCACGACTCAGTCGCATGACAGACCCAGTCGCCTGAACTGCAGGTTCGCGACTGCTAAAGTGCAGAGCAGCCTCTGGCTGCTCCGTGCACGAGTTTTACACAACAAGGACTTCCAGAAACACACTACAAACACACACAAACAAGAAGCACACGTAGAAAGACATCACACGCACCCACACGACCTCTTGTGTTCGGGTTGACCCGAACACCCGAAACCCTAGAAATGGACAGCAGTAAAACAAGTAAGAAAGGGGACAATCAAGGTCGTCTACCTACAAGGATGGAGTAGACTAGGTTGTAGATGAAGTCTAGACGACGAAAACGAGATGAAACGGGGCGGTTTTGGTGCAAAGATGAAGAAGATGTGAAGTGGAGAAGAATGAAGAAGAAGAGAAGAAGTGAAGGAGAATGGTTGGGAATGGGGTTTTTATACCCATCCCAAGTTTGCAAAATGTTGGTTTTAGTCCCTACACTTAGCCCCAAGTTCCTATAGTTTGTTTCGGTTGAAAACAACTTTAAGAGTGTTTCTTATATTGATGTTAAAAATGTATTTAATGATAATTGGCACTTAAAAATGGTTTTATTAATGAAAATAATTTTACATAAAAAGATATTTTTAGTGATAACGGTGATGAAATTTGTAAAAATTTTAAGCATAGCACACATCCACGAAGAAAGCACAAGCACAAGATAATAAAGCAAGTATGATATCCACACAAGAAGTAAATAAAGATGAGGAATGAACGATCAAAGATAAGTTAACGCATAATTGCGTTAATTGGCTGACCTTGTGGTGACGGATGTCACAGTATCCCCCAGTTGAGAGAATTTCGTCCCGAAATTCAGCTGGAGTTAGGTCCACAAGTGTCATCCTCGAATAGATATGGATATTTGAGTTTCATCTGATCTTCCCGTTTCCATGTAAACGCTGGCCCCCGTTTTTAATTCCATCTCACGCGAACAATTGGTATTCTATTATGCTTCAATTGCTTGACCTTTCTATCCATGATCACAATGGGTTCCTCAACAAAATGAAGCTTTTCGTTAATCTTGATGTCCTCAATTGGTACGTGAAGTGATTCGTCATCCAAACACTTCTTGAGGTTTGACACATGGAAAGTATCATGTACGCCGCTGAGTTCTTATGGTAACCTTAATCGGTAAGCCACTGGACCAATTCTTTCTGTAATCTCGAATGGTCTAACGTATCTTGGGGCTAACTTCCCTTTCTTTCCAAACTGAACAATTCCTTTCCAAGGAGAGACTTTGAGTAAAACGTGATCTTCAATGTTAAATTCTAGAGGCTTCCGATGGTTGTCGGCATAGCTCTTTTAGCGATCTCTAGCAGCTTTTAGTCTATCTTTGATTTGGAAAATCTTGTCGGTTGTTTCTTGAATGATCTCTGGACCTGTTAACTGACTTTCACCAATCTCGACCCAACAAACGGGAGATCTGCATTTTCTTCCATACAATGCTTCAAATGGAGCACATCCAATGCTCGTATGGTAGCTGTTGTTGTAAGAGAACTCAATCAACGGTAAATGAGTGTCCCAACTACCACCAAAGTCGATTACACACACCCTCAACATGTCTTCTAGCGTTTGTATAGTTCGTTCACTTTGGCCATCTGTCTAAGGGTGATAGGCTGTGCTCATATCTAATCTAGTGCCCATCGCTTTCTGCAGTGTCTGCCAAAATCATGAAGTAAATCGGTTGTTGCGGTCGGATATGATCGACACCGGTACTCTGTGTCTTGTCACGACATCTTTTGTGTACAATCTCGCCAATTTATCCATTTTGTAGTCTTCTCGGATCGGCAAGAAATGAGCCGACTTCGTCATCCGATCCATTACGACCCATATCGTATCATGCCCACTGCTCGTTCTAGGGAGTTTGGTAATAAAATCCATAGCTATGTTTTCCCATTTCCACTCGGGAATTTCAGGTTGCTGCAATAATCCCGATGGTTTCTGATGTTCAGCTTTAACTTTCGAGCATGTCAAGCATCTGCCTACGTACATGGCACTGTCTTTCTTCATGCCTGTCCACCAGTATAGATCCTTAAGATCGTGGTACATCTTGTCTGCATCAGGATGAATAGAATATCACGTCTTATGTGCTTCATCCATGACCAAGGTATGTACACCTCCCCATCTGGGTACCCATATACGATCTATGAAGTACTGTACATCATCATCTTTGCAAATCATTTGTTTATCCAACCCCTGAAATTCTTCTCCCGCAAGGTTTTCTTCTTTCAACGCCTCACTTTGTGCAATTTGGATCTAAGCCTTTAAATTCGTTTGGATAGTCAATCCCAACGCTCGAGCACGTAATGGTTTCGCGCGTTCTTTGCGGCTTAAAGCATCAGCCACCACGTTGGCTTTCCCCGGATGATACCGAATTTCACAATCGTAGTCACTAAGAAGCTCTACCCAATGTCGTTGATGCATATTAAGCTCTTTCTGATCCAGGATGTGTTGCAGGCTCTTATGATTAGTGTAGATGATGCATTTGGTTCCATACAGGTAATGCCTCCATATCTTGAGTGCAAATACTACAACGCCCAACTCCAAATCATGAGTTGTGTAGTTCTTTTCATGCACCTTAAGTTGTCACGAAGCGTAGGCAATCACCTTATCCTTCTGCATTAGCACATATCCCAACCCTTGATGTGAAGCATCGCAGTATACCACAAAATCATCAGTTTCGTCTGGGAGGGACAATATTGCTGCATTGCACAACTTCTCTTTCAACGTTTGGAACGCTTGTTCTTGTGCATGTCCCCAATAAAACTTCTTGTCTTTCTGAGTCAGCAGTGTTAGTGGTTGAGCGATCTTTGAAAAGTTCGCGATGAAACGGCGATAGTATCCAGCCAATCCTGAGAATTTCCGTATCTTTGAAGGTGTCTGGGGTGTATCCCATTTCTTCACCGCTTTGATCTTGCTGGTATCTACATGAATCCTATCCTCGTTAACCACATGATTCAAAAACTTCACTTCCCGAAACCAGAATTCACACTTCGAGAACTTGGCGAAAAGTTTCTCTTCACGTAACAGTTCCAGAATTGCCCGAAGGTGTTCTTCGTGTTCTTCTTTCGATCGGGAGTAGATAAGTATATCGTCTATGAATACGATCACAAAATTATCCAGGTAAGGTTTACACGCCCAATTCATTGGGTCCATAAACACAGCTGGTGCGTTAGTCAGCCCAAATGGCATGACAAAGAACTCATAGTGCCCATAACGAGTTCTAAACGATGTTTTCGGTATGTCCTCCTCGAAAACCCTTAGTTGATGATATCCATAATGAAGGTTGATCTTGGAGAAATACGAAGCTCCTTGCAGCTGGTCAAATAGATCGTCGATCCTGGGTAGAGGATACCGATTCCTCATAGTTAACTTGTTCAACTCGTGGTAATCGATACGCATTCGGAACGATCCATCTTTCTTTTTCACAAATAACACTGGTGCTCCCCATGGTGAGTGACTCGGTCGAATGAAACCCTTCTCAAGTAGTTCCTGTAACTGACTAGATAATTCTTGCATTTCAGACGGTGATAACCGGTATGGCGTCTTTGCTACCGGTGTAGCTCCAGGAACCAACTCTATACAAAATTCCACCTGTCCTGGAGGAGGCAAACCAGGCAAGTCATGAGGAAATACATCTGGGTAGTCCCGTACCACTGGAATATCTGCCGATTCCTGTTCTTCTTCTTTCTTTTCTACCACATGAGCCAGAAAAGCGTAGCACTGTTTTCGTAAACTTCGGCGTGCTTTCATGCAGGAGATAAGCTTTAGGTTTCTTCCCAGTCGTTCCCCTTGAATTCTGAGTACCTCCCCGTTGGCATGGGGATTCGTACCACTTTGTCCCGACAGACAATCTCTGCTTCGTGTTTCGACAACCAATCCATTCCAACAATCACATCGAAACTCAAAGGGTATCAAGTCTATATCAAAGGCATGATCCTCCAATATCAACGAGCAATTTCTAATAATTTCATCAGCCTGAACAACCCTACCGTTGGCCATTTCTACAGAGTAGCTAGTTTCTAGCCTACTAGGACTCAAATCAAGTAATTGCACAAACTCAGAAAATATAAAACTATTGTCTGATCCAGTATCAAAAAATATAGATGCGAAGTGATTATTGAGTAAGTGTGTACCCGTGACAACATTCGGGTCCTAACGGCATCGTTGGCTCCAATGACGAATGCATGTCCCCGAGTTGTATTCCCTTGATTTCCCGGGCCTTGATTTCCAGCTATGGACATCGCCAGTTGCTGGTTGTTCCCTTGTTGACCCGGTGCCCGATTTAGTCTGGGGCACATGTTTCTATAGTGATCAGGGCTTCCACACTCATAACAGCCCCTGGCATTCCTGGCGGGGTTAACCGCGTTGACTGGTGCCACCAGGTTCGGTGCTATTCTGCAGTCTTTTGCTAGATGCCCCCGACGTCTACAGTTCGCGTACACCCGACACGACATTGTTGGGGGATGATGGAAGTTGCACCTATCACATTTGGGGGTGCGGCCCAACATACTCTCTCCCACCTTGTGTCACGGCCACAAAATTTATGGTTGTCTAGGCCCTTTTATCAAACTTCCCGGCACTCGACCGGCTCGTTTCCCCAACATCTTTTCTCTTCTCTGCTCCCCTTCCCAATACCCCTGTTCTCACCATCTCATCAGTTAGAGTGCCAGCCTTCAGAATTGTGCTCTGAATCGTAGGAGGAGCAGTTGCTGTTACCATCACTCGAATTTGAGGCGCAAGTCCCCAAATGTACCTCTCAATCCTCTTTGATTCCGAAGTGACCAGATGTGGAACCAATCTTGCCAACTCATGAAAATGATCAGTGTAAGCGACGTGCCAAGCCCCCACCATAACATGATTCCAGAATTCATGCTCCAGTTTCTGCATCTCATTGAGGGGGCAGTATTCCTCTGTGATTAAAGCCTTAAATGATCAGTCTTATGACCAGTCATGCTACTGGACAAGTCTTATGACAGTCATGCTACTTGACCAGTCTTATGACAGTCATGCTACTCGACCAGTCTTATGACAGTCATGCTACTGGACTAGTCTTATGACCAGTCTCACGAATATATCATTCGTATTATCCACTCACACAAATGTGATAATTGTACTCCATGTCATACGAATGAACGATGTTCCAGACCGAAAAAAGAGTTTTGGAACTACCTTTTGCACAGATTTGAGGATAAGCGAAGCACATCCACCTTGAGTTTCTTTTGTCAAATTAGTTTGATGGATTCCCCATTATTCGTTGGACATTTAGAATATGTGATTGTATTTAGAACACAAAAGAGAGAAAAGAAGATGTCAACAGTCGGTGTTGATTTTGTGGGGTAGTCAGGAGCATATGACTATTTATGGTCCAATCAAGTTATATCTATCCGCACAGAGAGAATTCTCATTCTTAGGGGGAATCCATGTATAGAGAAATTGAAGACGCAATCAGAAAGTGATGATGTGAGTCGGTTTCTGATGATGAATCTGAGTGCATGCTGATTTGTTTAAGATTGTGAGCTATGGATTGGAACCTTCTACTTTTTGCCCAATACACCGTATGAAGACACCAGGAGAGCACAACGTTTATATATTGGGTTAGCCTGTGTGAAGATTGAAGCAATGAAAAACTGTTCATGTAATTATCTGGAAAAATCAGTCATATGGGGAATCTTGCTGCTATGATGGTGTTCTACAAAGTAAACGAAAGCTATTGTGCCTAAATTTATTTTCAGGGATACTGTAGCAACTTGACGGATCGGCAACGTTGGCTAATATGGTTTTTCGTTTGATTCTATTGGAAACCAGAGCAAAGATTGACTGAATATTGTAAGAGGTGTTATCTACTATTCGTAAGCAACATCCAAGGGGGAATTTGTTGGAGCATATATTGTCATATATAGTGTGTCCATCGCTTGTCGAATAGTCTAGGCTTAATGTAATACACCTGATATGTTATAAACACATGAAACTAGGTCATTCGCAGGAGCATATGCGAATGAGACTCAGTTGTACGATTGAGCCATGCTAATGGACCAGTTGTGTGACTGAGAGATGCGATTGGGTCATTCGTAAGATTGAACCATAAGTATGGTCCAGTCGTACGATTGTATCATACGCATGGCCCAATCGTACGAATGGGCCCAGTCGCATCTGATATGGGCTGAGGCCTATAAATACCAGTTTTATTGTGTAGAGAGATTAAGGAGTGTGCCCGGGGCCTAGGTGCTGCCAGATGAGAGGGGAGATCATGCTCGATCTTCCCTTGCCAAGAGTCGTGATTCTTATGTTGTAACGAGCTTGTAATCATTAGGTTTTATCAATGAAACTATTTTATTATATTGCGTGTTATTCTTTGTCTCTTGATTTTTGGTTCTGTTTCATTCGGTCAAGAACACGTTCGGATGTCTACCGATCCAGCGCCTTCACAATCATCAATGATGACTAAATAGTTTGATTCCTTTCTGATACTATGTATGTTTACAGGACCAAAAAGATCCATATGTAACATTTGTAACGGTTTTGAATTTGAGTTTATTTGTTTGGTCTTATAAGACGCTCTATGTTGTTTTCCTTTCAAGCATGCTTTGCAGAGATCAGAAGTTGAAAACTTCTTTGAAAGAAAACCAATATCATGGTTTCCTGCTACAATATTGTTCATGTTCTTGAATTTTGAGTGACAGAGTCATCTATGCCAAAGCTGACTTTCATCATTAGATGCTCTAGCAATGAGACATGTTGTTTCTGTAGAGGGATCAACTTGTGACATGTCTAGTTTGTAAACATCTCTGTCACGCACAGCTTTGACAACAACCCATTCTTTGCTAATCAGAAACCCTAGCTTTAAAATATAATAGAAAGAATCATCAAATAAAGTATAGTAAGATTTATCGCATATTTGTGAGACACTCAAAAGATTGAAATTTAATTGTTCATAAAAGTTGACTTTGTCAAAACTTATTATTCCGTTAGATACCGTTCCTTCACAAGTTATCTTTCCTCCGGAATCTCCACCAAATGCAACATGAGTTCCATCTTTTTGTTTAAAATCTTGTAGCAAGGCTTAATTGCCTATCATGTGACGGCTACACCCACTATCAACATACCATGTGTTTACTGGTCTTCGTAGGCGTACCTGCATACAAGAAAATTTAAGAAGAATTAGTAACCCAAGCCGAGATGGTCTTGGGCTTTCCAAATATTTCAATACTGTAAAAATGTTTGAAGTGAAGTTTGTTTACGTCAGGTTTATTTTGAACTTTGTGATTTTCAAATCCTCTTTGAAAACAGTTTGATTATCTTTTCTTTGGTTTGTTTTCAAAACATTAAATCTGTTTTCAAGCTCATCATCAAGAAATTTTGAACCATTGTTTGAAATATTATAAGATGTTTTCTTGTTATATGTTTCATTGTTTATTCTCACTGAACGTGGAATAAATTGTCTTTGATTATACTGTTGTGATCTGACATTATACAGATTGTCATAGTCTAAATTGATTCTTCTAGATGATCTCAAATCTAGAGAAGTTGATTTTGTTAGATTTTGATATCCATAATAATGATTTCTTTGAAACTTTGGATTAGGATATGCTTGATTGTCATAAAGCTTTCTAGGTGATTTTTTCTTGAAGAAATAATCATCTGTATTGTGATTGATTTCTTTCATCACATAAAGCACAGTACTTGTTGAAATAACAATCAACTGTGTTGTAATTCGTCATATCACATATGTGATAGTATTTATTGAAATAACACTGAGAAGTGTTATGATTGTACATGTCACATATATCATAGTATTTTTAATTTTTTTGATATAATATTTGCTTAATCATCGACATAGATGCTACATCTGATCCTTGTTTGATTTTATGAGTGGACTGATTGAGCTTTTGTTTTGTCTGTGTAAGTTTGGTCTTTTGATATTTTGGATTTGTCTTTTTAACATATTCACCATTCTTTAACTCCTTAGATACAAATATCTTTTGTACCGCGAAAGTCTTTGGACCTGAACCTGTTTTCATATTAGAGTTAGATTTGATCTTAGGTTTTATTATTGTTTCAGATATGGTGTTCATGTCAAAAGTTCCTGCTTACACAAACTTCACAGGTTTAATTTGGCTGGTTTTGTTTATTGGATCAGACTTTTTAGGAGTTGATTTTCTTCTTCTTTGATTTTTTGATGATTTCTTAGAAATTTATGTCTTAACTGAATCTTGAGAAGATTCATTTTCACACTTTTTGATTTGAGTTAAATCATTTGAGCTTGAATCATCATCACATGAAGTGTCTGATTGTTCTTGACATTTACCTTTCAATTTAAGCTTGATCTCATTTGCTTTTTCAATTTCTTGATCAGTTTGACACTTCTCAATGGCACATTCACTTTTTGGAACGAATAGCTTTTTGTTCTTTAAACGAGGTTCATATGATTTTATTTTAACTGGATGACCATTTTAATATTTTCTGTGTCATTCTCCTCGAATACTTGAACATTTACTTTTTTAATTTCACTTTGAACATTTTCTTGATCATTCTTCTTTTTCTATTGAAATTCTTTAAGTTTGGCCTTGTTTTCTTGTGAATGATCATGAGTGTTGAAATTTTCTGGTAAAGTTTTAGAGATTGATTCAGGCATAGGTTCATATGTGAAACCTAATCTTGATTTATCTCTATCTTTTCTTCCATTTACCAGTTGCTCAACAATGGTCTTTGAGCTTTTTACTTTTGCCAAATTAATTTGAGTTGCAGCATGTGATACTTTTTTTTGTTCAAGTGACTTTGTCATTTCTTCAAGTTGTTTCTTAACTATTTCAAGTTCTTTTAGAGTTTTATTTCAACTTGCTTGAAGTGACATTATCTTCTCATCAACAACTTTGTGATCATCTTTTAGTTTTTTGTGCATTGACTCTTTTTGTTTTAATTTGTCACAAATTTTGAATGAATAATTTATATAGTATTCAACCTGTTCAAAACATTCTTGTGTGCACAGTTTTTCTCTTACTTCATTGGAATTTCAGGATATAAATTTAAGGACTCAGTGTCAGAAGCTGATTTTACAACCATTGGTTGTTCAGACTTTGCCATGAGTGCAACTCTTCCTCCTTTGGATCTGACTTGTCACTCCAGTCATAGTCAGTCTCATTTTCTGATTCATTAGTTTTTAGATCCTTGTCTTCACACCATTCTTCATTTATTTCTAAAATCAATGCTAAACCTGAAACAAGATCAGAAGTAAATTGTTCAGCATATGCACTCCAGTCACAACCATCTTTTATGCTTACAACCAGTGCTTTCTTTGGTTCTTCAGCTGATTTTTGTTCATCTTTTAATTCAGGCATAGGAAGACTCTGATATGGTTTCTGGAAAGTCTTTTGAGTCTAATTCTGATGTCTCTGATTATTTGAACTGCTTTGACCATTTTCACTTTGAGTTCTTGGAGCTTTACATTCTCTTGAGAAATGACCATAGCTATTGCAGTTGAAACATCTTGATTTTGACTTGTCAAAACCAACTGTTTTGTTGGCACTAGGCTTGTAGTTCATGTTAACATATGAGTGCTTTTGTGTTCTGTAAGCAATCATCACCATTTTCCAATTCAAGTCCATCTCTTCTACATCATCAGGATCCATCTCAAATAAATCCTACAAAACCAAATCAATTTGAGTTAGATGACTGCCCTGGTAGGCTTGAAAGCTTGCCATAAAAGTTGTAAAAGCAGTTTTGGACTCTTCATCCTGCAGTAGGATATTTATAACATCTTTAACTTTGCTAGGATTAGCAAAGTTAGAAGATTGAGTCTTATTGTGAGGTTTAGGCACAGTAGATTTTAGAGAAGACTGTTGTTGTGGCTGAGCTGAATAGATTGGGGTACTTGTGAAAAATCCTGCACCCACGAACAGATCACCCTCATCTTCAGGAGTAGCATCATTCTTGGCAAGAAAGACATTTTGAACTGTGTTTACTGGAGAAGCAACATACTTATACTGTGAGGTTGAAGTAGATCTGTCATTATTTCTTGAACTTTCATCAATGTCAATAGATTCAATCTTTGCTATAAGAAGATCAAGATCCATAGGAAATATTTCAGTGTGTTTTAGAAGTGTTATAGTTTGTTTCCATAAAGATGGAAGTGCATTCAGGAGTCTGTCATTTTAATCTTTAAGATCATTTTTTATTCCTAAAGTAGACATTTCAAATGTGAGTTGAACATATCTATTCATCATCTGATTATAGTTTCTCCTGATATCTGCTCAAAGAGTTCAAGTTGTCTCTTCAACTTTTTTCTTTTTAGATCTTCGATTTCTTTGCCTCCTTCACAGATGACTTTCAAAGCTTTATACATTGTATAGCCAGTTTGATAGTTCTCCAATCTTGAAAGTGCTTCCAAAGGTAACCCTTTGCACATGAGAGAGTAAGTTTTAACATCATTTTCACCTTCTTTAAGTCATCATCAATTAATCCATCTTCAGGATATGGTTTTTGAGAATCTTTAGTATAAAAAATTCCTCTATCAGGACCATTTGAGGTGATTGGAATGTGAGGATCTTTTTCAATTGACTTCCATAAGTCAGTCTTAATTGAGTTCAATGATGTTTTAATCTGAGAGACCAATTTTTAAAATCGGCTCGATTCTTTAGCTTTGGTACTCTGTTTTCTGAATCTTTAGACTGGCCATTGATTAAGTTTTTGATCCAAGAAAATATACTATTTTGTATGTTTTAGTTTTGAAAAGAAATCAAGAATTGAAAATATTTTTGGATTTTTTGGATTTTTGTAAAAATTTCTAAGTATAGAGTGATACGTTTGAGTTAGATGCGCCTGAACAGTAGTGATGCACCTGCACAGTGATGAAATATCTAAATAGTAGAGAAACTTCCCAATTTGACTTAGAAACGTCTAAGGGATTGCCTTATATAATTTCTGAATTTGTAAGTGTAGAAACGCCTGGAACAATTGTCAAACGCCTAAACAGTTGTCAAACGCCCAAACAGTTTTGAAGCGCTTGAATAGTTCCAAAACGCTTGGAACTTTGACTTCTCTAAAACGTCTGAATCAGTGCAAATACATCCACACAGTGTCAAAACGACTACTCTAAAAACGCCTAAACAGTGTTAAAGCGTCTGAACAGTGTTCATGCGCCTAACAGTTAGGTATTTTTCAGCTGATTTCAACACCTCAAATGCCTAATTCATAACAACCTGATTTGAACCAATTTTCCAAAAACTTGATCATATGATTTGAAACTCTTCAATCAAGTCATAATATGTAGCACCCGGATATTTTCTTTGAAGCCGACGAAAGAACAAAAAGAAATAAAGTCCAAAGTCGGGGGGACCAAACTCGCCAACGAGAGAAATTTGGGTGAGTGGAGGTATTTAAAGAGAGAGGGCAGCCCTCACCCTCTCCCACACCCACAAAATCAGCCAAAACAAAGAAGAGAAGGAGAAAATGGAGAAAAAGGGGTTTCGAGTTTGGTTCGAGTGGATTCGAGCATGGAAATCGAAGTGTAGCGGGTCTAATCAAATCTCTTCTCATTGTAGTCATTTGTGTGAGTTCTAGGACCCCTCTTTTACCCGTTTTCAACTGATTTGGGGCTGGAACACGTAGTGAAAACTTGTTTTTGAAATGTGTTTGACCCGTGTGTATGTGTTTGTGTATGATGCGATTGATGTATGATTTCGGGCTGTGTGTGCTTGTATGGTGTTGTGGTATGTTTCCTAAGGTTTAGGATGGTTGATTTGGGCTTAGAAGAGGCTTGGATGAGCTTGGAGGTTGAAAATAGCAGATTGAATTCGGGATGAACTACATTCTGCATCAGCTAGGGCTAGGCGACCGAATAGAGGCCATACGGCCGAATGAGGTGCGATTGAGGTTCATTCACACGATTGAGGTTCATTCTCATGATTGAGGGCCAGTCGCATGGGGAGTCATGCGACTGAGAGCCCATTCGCATTAGTTTCATCCGCACAAGGTGTTCATTCGCATTAGTTCCACTCGCATGGGACTCATCCACATTGAGTTCATCCGCATGAGGTCCATTCGCATGGTGTTCAGTCGCATGAGAGGTCCTGGGACTGAAAGGTGCCCATACGCCAAAGTAGAGCTGGTGTACCCGAGGAAAACGTAGTTTATGTCCTGACTTTCGGGGGAAAGTGCAGATGTAAGTTTTGACGTGGAAGATTCCCGTAAGTTCATGTAAGATGACCGTTGTGGCCTTAGAGGTTATGTCGGGCATGATGTTGATGTTGATGATGCATGATGTTGTATGTTTGTGCATGATGTATGTATGTATGATGACGCCCTGTATGATGATGATGATGATTGTGTATGTTATGTTCCTTGTTATGATGTATGTTTATCTTTCCCGTGACTTTACGATAAATGTTAATGAATGAAATGAAAGTATTATGTAACGTAAAGTGAAAGATAATAAAAAGAGGATCATGATGAATGCATGCATTAATGAATAAACAAAAGTAATGAAAGTCTTGCAATCCTTGTATGTCGGGACACACCCCTTTGTAAGGTGTTAGCCCAACAGTGTGCGGGTTCGCTACCTCGGGAGGATGCACATCGGGGTCTTTCTTTGTGATTGACCATTTGTATGGAACCGTTGTTGCTTGCCTTAGGTACTGTGGCCAGGAGGTGCTGAGCACCGTAATGGAAGGTCTATGATAGGCTTAGGTCCAGTATCATGAGGACTGAAGGGCATAGCACATAACAATGGTACACCTGAACTTTACCTTAGGTGTTGTGGCCAGGAGGTGCTGTGCACCGTAATGGAAGGTCTATGATAGGCTTAGGTCCAGTATCAGGTGAATGAAGGGTAAAGTTCATGGTTGACGAAAAGAAAAGATGTAATGATGAATGAACGAATGAAAGTAAGAATGTATGAGTGAATGAAAGATAACGAACGAATGATGAAGATAATAATAATATTATCCATGTGTATGTATGATGTATAAAACTAGAACTCACTCAGCAACGCTGACTTTTATGTGTTTCCAGTTGGCAGGTAATGTTGCTGAGGATGGCACGGGGCGGCTACTCAGCTCTTTTGGACGTCATGCTTTTGATTAATGTTTTTGCATTGTAATGCGAACGGATGATGTTTTGAAATGAACGATTGTATTAAATTACAAAAGCATTTGTAATGATATGAAAAGTTATTTTTATGTTTCCGCTGCGATGTTTTATCAATGTTAAATATAAAATTATATGATTTATGTGCAATGATTTACCAGTTGTAAGCGTCCCGGGAACGGGGCCTTACATAATAACACCGGTTAATAATCCTTTAACTTAATATCTTCCAATTAACAACAAATGAGGCTTAATTTTGCAAAAATCAGTGTGCGAATATGATGAACTGTTCGAACACTAAATTTGACAAAAACTCAGATTTGTTGATGTAAATTCACTCAATTGAGATTCAAATCATGTTTCTAGTGATGAAACACAACTAAATAATCAAATAATTGCACAATTGCGATCAAATCACAGATTCATGTGATCAAAAATGCTCAAAATTCATTTTTGAACTTCAATCACTGAACCGAAAGCTCTGATACCATTTGATAGGTTCAAATGGATCGATCTGTGATTGATATCAAGTAATTGACAATAATATGAACAATGTAATTAAACAACACGATATCAGAAAAATTCAGAGTTTTCATTGATATTAGATGGATTACAAAATGCAAATTGAGAGAAAATATCTCAAAGTTCGTTACCTGCACATACATAGCAATCCTATTTATACTAATAATCAAGAAAACAAAAAGAAATATATATTTACACAATAAGTCCCTACAAAACTTATCTAAAGACCAAAATATTAATCTTTCAAGGTTTCTAACAAAATATTAGCTATTACTCTTTGAAACACACTTGGAACTAAAATGAGTTATAAGATACTGATTTTCTATTTTCTAGAAAACATTTTAAAAATCTAAGATTATGTTTTAGTTCTAAAAAGTCGTTGCAGACTGAAATGGTCAAATGGTATGTTATGATGGACTATTGTTGGTCTTTTTAAAAACAAATTCGAGATTAGAAAAGTACTCAAAAGTATATATTTTCAGTTTTTAAAAATATATTTGAGACTAAATAACATAACATCTAAAATTATTTTTTTAGTCCTAAAAGATATATTAGACGCTAAATGGTCTGTTTTTTAGACTAATTCTTAGTCTCTAAAATATCTTATTAAGGACCGGATTGTCATCGAACGCAGATTAAATTAAATGTATCTGGGACAAATAGATGATATTTAAGTATTGATTTTCAATCTCTGTTGGTCTATTAAATCGATTTGCTGTACAAATGAGATGTTGAATAGTTCAATATCAAATACAAATAATAAAAAACAAAGATGAAGAAGATTGAGAACAACCACAAATGAATCAAAGTAAGGTAATGATGATCAACATACTCAATAATAACAAAGCATAATGATATTTCTGTGAAATGACTGCTTACAAAGGTTACTTGCAACAATGATAAACGATTAGGTTTTGCAAGATTACCCAACAACGAAAATAATCAAATATATATAGCATCTTAGTTTCGCAGACAGTTTCACTGGAAGCGAAACAGTGCTGACAAAACTATAGTTTCGCCTGGCAAAAACAACAGTTTCGCCACAGCTAACTATGAGCGAAACTATAGTTTCGCTGGACCACAAAACTAAGAAAAATGAACAACATATAAAAGTAAACTAATATTAAACCTATTAAAAAATAATATAAACAAAATCTAATCTAAAGTGACTCCAATCTATACTTGCTCTTCAATACTCCCCCTAGGTTGGACCTCACCGCCTTCACTTCTCTTGATTTGTCTGATCAGCTCCAATCTCTCCTGCTGCATCTGATGTGTCTTTATCAGCTCCTGCAGCGTCTTCCTCGGAAGCTTCAACAATTGATTCTCTCTGGTCACCTCCTGCTTCATTAGCTCCCTCGGGACGAGCACTAACTTGCTCAAAATGTCTTGTTAAGTCCCTCACATCCATGTTTAATAAATCTTGAGCTCTAACCTTCTCTGCCAGTTCATTCACTTCTTTTCTTACGCCTCTAACCTTGTTAGCTACTGTCATGAATAGACTAGCTTCCTTTCTCGTCTCCTCTCCTGCTCCTGCTTTGATGTGATTTTCATAGAGAACCAGTAGGTCTTCATCGCAGAATCCAAATACTTCCATTGGATCAAACAATCGGAACTCAACACCCCCTTTTATCTTGATCACAACCTCTCCCATATTGTTATCATAAAACCACTTTTCGAAAATGTGTAGTTACTGGGGAAGGGGATCTGACAATCTGACCCTGTTTACAGTCTTTGGGGTTTTCACCCTCAGCACTATCCTTCCTTTTCCTGTCTCCCAGTCCTTATCCTTTTTTGACCTTCTTCTCTTAACCTTCATGAATCCAAATGACTCAAAGTTGTCATTCAGTCCATTCTTTATCTCTTTTTCCAGCAATGAGGCTCTTTCACTTAGATGAGCATTAAGTAATGGCAACCCAGCCAGCCTCCTCAAATCCCACTTAGGCAGGGTTTTGAAAGCCTTCCTCTTGTGAAGATAAGATATCTCTCCCCCTCTCTTCTTTATCATAAACATTTTAAAGCCAGGATTATACTTCCAACTTATGATCCTCTTATCAGCCTCAGACTTACTCAACCCTTCCAGATGTTAGAATAAGGGAGTTATCTCTTCAGTCTCTTTCTCTCTAGAAAACCAATCTTCTTTCTCTATTTCGAAAACATCTTCAGCACCATCACCCTTTTTAGCAACATAGATTAAGGGTCTCTCATCAACCTCATCGTATTCTAGTTTAAAATCATAATCAATCAGTTGCTCATCCTCTTCTTTTTCGTCAATCAATACTTTCTCTACAGATTTCTCCACTTGTCCAACAGGATTCTCTCTGACAACTTCTTCACCAATCAAGTCTTTCTCAACATCGAAATGTATATTCACAAACCCAGCCTCAACTATTTTTCTACATTCTACAAATGTACAGTCTCTTCCCTTTTAGCAAATCCTCCAGCTTCATTAACTGTTGCTCTGGATGTGCCCTCTCCTTCCTGGGAAGATGTACCCACATGTAAAAATAAGTACTTGGTAGTATCAGTCAAATCATCTAACTCAGTCTGAGTTAGTTGATTGGGCAGGCCAGCTGCAACCTTGAACTCATTCACCTCCTCAAGTAATCTTTTGATCAGCTTGTTCTGGTCTACCAACATCTTAGCCATTTCCTCAATCACCTCATCCTTTTTCCGTTCCCTAATCTCTTAATTAGCGAGTTGCAGGATCGGTGTTTGTCACTTAAACACGAATGTTTTCTCTCAAACTCACCTAGAATCACACTCGGGTAAGAATCAAGAAGAGTTGATCATAATATGAAAAGTAACTAAGAACACAGAAAGATAATTTTCAAGATACTTTTATATATTGATTCTCAACTCAAAATACAAGACTCTTACAAGCAGATTGTCTGTCTGTATGAATTACAAGGAGAACCTATATATAATACTATCTACAGCCGGATATACTTTGATACCAGCTGGGATCCTATAGCTAAAGTCTATACTACAAGACTAAAGATTAAGGTATCTCGGATAAAGTCTTATCTGAGATTTGGTAGTCAGGACATGTCCCTGACTTACCTTTTGTCACCAACTAAAGATGGCAACTGTACTGTCATGAAAAGGTAAACAGTGGAATAAAGTATGGTCAACAACATGGTTCTTTAGGAAGAAGCCATGCTGTATCAGAAGTTTGCAGCAGAGTGTCAGAGACCATACTTGTCTCCACTGGTTATAGCAGTGTCTTCCGAAGGTTAAATGGCTTCGGAAGAGTAAGTACTTCTGAAGCCACTTTATACTTCGGAAGAGGTTGCTTCTTCCAAGACTTGGATACTTCTTCATCATACTTCGGAAGTGGTCTTCACTTTATTCTTCTAAGTCTTGAACTTTGGAAGTATGCATTTGTCTTGGAAGTAGAGTTTTGTCTTCGGAAGCTGGACTTTTCCTTTGTCTTCGAAAGAACTCTACAACCTTCGGAAGTTCCATGAAGAGCTTCGGAAGCCTTTGCTTGCAGCATCAAAATAACTTAAGTGATATAGTTTTGGTTGCATTAGCCTTTTTCTTGATCCAACAAACTCCCCCTAGGCTGATGCTACCAAAACTTCACTTACCTCGACTTCTCAAAACTTTCAGCACCAAGGAGAGCAAATATTTGTCTGTCTCCTTATTCTTCCCTGATGTGGTGCTGAGAAGCTTGTACAGATCCTTGGTAGACAGGAAATCTAGTCTGTCATCTTGGATAACATGTACCCTTTGTTGTTGCCCTCTGAAAAGAGTTAGTTGATGGGAACTGTAATCATATTCCCATCAAACTATAGGTTCCAATTCAGGACCTTCCACCATCTGTAGAAAGGCAGGACCTTTGGTGGGAGATCTTTCCTTGTCTTCCTGTCTTCTCAACTTCAACTCTTCTTCAATCTTTGCTTTTGTGGTTAGCTCAGCCAAATGAAGACTGATGAGATGATTTCTAACGAGTGCAGTAGTTTCAGAGTTGGAGGGGTTGGAGAATGGTTTCTCTGCTAACTCAGCAATGTCAAATCTGCTGGAGTGTAACAGAGAGGTTGCATTGAGTCTGTTGACTTCACCATTCTCTCTTTCCACAACAAAGTTGTGAGAAGGTTCATCGAACCTCCACTGGATTATCTTCCTTCTAGGCATAAGAGACTAACTAGGAATCTTGTCCTCTTTTCTTGTATCCAACAGAGTCACCAGTTTCCTTCTGAGCTTCTTCTCTTCCTCATTTAAAGAGTCTGAATTGAGGCCCAAAAGTCTTGCAGCCTGGTCCAAAGTTCCTCTAGGCAAATCAAGGAATCTGTCTCTTGTGAGGGAACTTGAAGATCCGTCTACATAGGTAATGTTGACAGAGTCTTCTGCACAGGAAACTTCGCTCAAAGTGGTGCAATTTGTGAGCTTCGTCTTGATTGCGTTAAACTCCTCAAGGGAGAGATGTTGAGAACGATGAAGGGATGGTTTGGATGGTAATTGGGTAGGTTTAGGTTCAGAGGTTCTGGCTAGTGTTTTGGGTTGGATGATGGGAAGTTTAGGAGGTTGAGGTGAGGGAGTAGTAAAGGGTAGTGATGTGGGTTCAGGGGTGAAGGGTTCAGGTTTAATAGTGAATGGTGAGGATGAGGGTTCAAGTTGTGGTTGGGTAGAAGTAGTGAAGGTCATCCCTTTTACCCTTCTGTACATCTCTTTCGTTTTCCCCAACCGAATGTCAACCTTAATTTCACTGACAATCTATTGGAGTGTCCTTTCAGACATAGGACCCACCTGCCTACTGGAGAAGCCATGAGCCTGGAGATAGTCCTTCATCCAGGCTTTCTCAGTAAGCTTCTTGGAAGCAGTGACCCTAGCCTCTTCTTCTTTCTTCTTCTTCTCTCTTTCCTTTTCTTTTGCAGCCTTCTTCCTTTCTTTCTCCATTTGATCCTGCTCTTTGTTGAAGAGCCAGAGGATCGTGTCATCATTGTGTGGAGAGAGTTCTTGAAGATCAAAACCTCTGGAGAGTAGGAAGTTTATCCTGTTTCTCCTCAACTACAATTCATCCTCCTTCTGTTTCTTTTCCTTTTCCTCTAAGGCCAACCTGGCTTCTTCTTCAAGCTTTAGCCTGGTTGCCTTCTCCAGATCCACCAACTCCTCTAATGGTAGCAGGAGTGTTTCTTCATTGGCAGCTCCCATTTCAATGAGCTGGTCAATGATCTGCTCTCTTCTTTTATTGATGACAACCTCCTGATTGGAAGTAGCTGCTTTTGTGCTAGCAGCTAGCAACTTCTCAGTCTGAAGTCTTCCTTTCTTCTTAAGTTTTTCAATCTTCTCCTCTTCCTGAATCTCTTCCGCAGTCATCTTCCTTTAACCTTTATCCTTTGAAGATCCTGACCGTGGTGGTTCTTGGAGAGAGGTTTCTGATTGTGAGAGAGTCAGAGATGGAGTATGTGATGGAGGTGCAGTCGGAAAGTCCTCGCTGCTCATTTCAGATGCCATTTCCAGGATAGCATCTATGATGATCAGTTCTTCGGACATTTTAAACAGTCCTTCCGCAGCTTCCATTTCAGCTTCGGAAGATTCAGCTTGTTCTTCCGAGAAGTTAAAGGAGATGTAGATTATGTCCCAACTGTTTCAGTTGCTGGGCCATCAGTTCCCATTTCCCGTTCGAATTGAATCTTAGGTTCTATGAGGACCTTAGGTTGACCAACTTCTTCCACAGTGGTAGAAGGTGCAGTCAGCCTTTGAAGTTCTTCTGCTCCAAAGTAGATCATTGCAGCATCATGACTTGGCTGGTCAAAGGAAGATCTTAACAGAAACTTGGTGAAGAGTTTGTAGAGATCATTAAGCATCCTTGGATCAATCTGAAGAGTGACCTGAGATGTTTCAGGTGCATAAATGATGGGAGAGAAAGATGATGTTGAAGTGGAAGGCCAACTCTGTGGTTCCTTGTGTGTTTGTCTTTGAACATTCTCCCCCTTTTGGTAGCATCATCTTGAGAGCTAGATGAGCTGGAGGAGGAAGTCAGGGAGACCTGAATAGGTACATGCCTAACAGACCTCTCTGTCTGTTTCTCAGCTAGTTAAGCCTTGAGATTGTCAATCTCAAGTTGCTGAGTGGCAGATCTTGCCTCTAAAGTCCTAACCTGAGATTCCCGATTTGAGACTTTAGAAAGAAGATCTTGAATGAGGAGTTGCATGCTTCCCTCATCTTCTTTCGAAGAATCACGGGGAGATGAGGTAACATACCTAGTATGTTCAGCCTCACCACCAAATGTGGTTTCTTGGCACCCTGGTTTCCCATGCTCAATGATGTCTCTTTCAGAGTCATCAAAGGGATCGGTTGTCGTAGATTCAGTCTGAGAAATGTTACCACTGTCCATAAGATCTATTAAGGCACCTTCTGTAGTGGCAGCTGAATCTACATGAGTCCCCTCCACATTAGTGGGACTCACCTCAGTTGGTTGCTGATGGGGGCTAGAGATAAGAGATTTCTCCGGGCTCTGTTGATCTTGGAGAGGGTGTTGTAGATCAACTTCATTGCCATGGAGAGATGTTATCTCTTCATCAGTTTTAAATAAAAGGTTAGTAAAAGATAGGATGGTTAAACCTACTGGCCCGGGACTTTGGTCAATGTCTACAGGCATTGAGCCTTTGGTGGGGCTGTCCCTTGTTGGCTGCTCAGGGGAGTATAGAGACTCACCCTGAGGGCTTTCAGCTTGGGTTGTGGGCTCATGGGTCTGAGACTGAGGAGACTCGGGACCCAAATTGAGGTCAATTATGAAGGATGGTTGGACCTCAGGTTGAGTGGGAGCCCTTTGTTCCACTCTAGCCTTTTTGGATTGAACAGGAGGAGCTTGTTCAATCAGAGTAGATTGAACAAGGTTTCATTTGGGACGTCTCTGATAAGTGTTGGTGATGGGTAGTGTTGGCATAGTGGGGGTAGTTGCTCGTGTGGGTTCATCACCTGTGGGGTTAACAGGGATGTCACCAGGAGTCGTTGGCTCAGTCATACCTGGAAGAAGTGCAGTATCTCTTCCTGTGAAGTTGGTGGACACTCTCTTCAAAGTCTTGAAGATGGTCGGCCTCATCTGGGGAGCAGTCAGAGCAGCTGCACAGACAAGCGTGCTCTGGTCTAGCTCACAATTGATTATATGCTGGAGAAACCTAGGATACATGAAGAATGTGTCCTTCTGAAGATTTCCCATGAGGTTAGTCAGCACAAATCTTGAATAGTTGAAGCGGAGGCCTTTTACCAACCCATGAACAAGGCACCCAAGTTCAAATGGGATTTGATCCCATCCGCCAGATTTATTCGACAAGCAGTGAAGGATCACGTGTAGCAGGAACTTCCATTTGTACGAGAAGTTAAATTTGTAGACAGTTGACCTGCTAACGTCTCCTCCATATCCCATTTGGAGATAAGACTGGTCCAAGTCTGCTTTGGGAAATTCCGTTGGAGCGCCCTCATCATGAAGCTCTAAATGCTCCCTGATGAGCTGTTCAATAATGACCAACTCCTGGCCACAGATACTCGATCGAATGACACGGACCCCGTTTAGGGTTTCGATCTGACCATTTGCCCAAAATTCAGACATATGGTTTGTGTAAATTTTGGGGTTAACAGTCAGAGCGGTGTAGTATGAAGATTGGGTTAGGAAGGAGATGATATCTGAGAAGTCGGCATCTCTTGATGAATCAAGAAGTGTGACTTGATTGTGCTGTGGGTTGAAGGCCATTTGGAAAGGTGAATGGGAATGCTTTGAGCTGGGTAAAGATGAGTAGGAGAAATTTCTAGGGCGGTAAAGTTTGCAAGTAAGAGAGTGAAAGTGAATAGTCGAGATTATTTAAAAGATTGCGGAGAGGCGGTAATGGGGGTTAGGATAAGGTGATGTGATGGTTTAGTGGATGAAATGACAGTGGCGGTAGGGTTAAAAATCAGTTAAATAATCTGACATCGTTAACAAAATCTTTGTTTTTTACAGTGTGGGGCCCAAGAAATTTACGTTACACAATGAGATCTCTCTTCCGAGTGTAAAACATTTCCGAAGGTAACTTGTCTTCCGAAGGCAATTCTTACTTCCGAAGCTAGTTCTATGCTTACGAAGGTTAGAGTTGCTTTCGAATGGAGAATTTAAGTTTCGGAAGTAGATCTGATATGCAATCAATCGCTTCTTCCGAGACCAAAAATTCTTCCGAGAAGAAAGTTATCCTTAAAGAAATTATGCTTTGGAAGATATAATAATGTCTTCAGAAGGTTAATTTCTCTTCGGAAGGAATTTACACTTAGAAAATTTCAGAGAGAATTCCTTGTAACAGGGCTTAAATTGTATTGACACAAGACTTACATATTAAAAGGTTTTCAAAAGAGATCAGACTAATCAATGTTTATCATCCCAATAGTTGCTATGAGATACTTAAACCTTTGTTCATCAAAAGCTTTGGTAAACAGATTAGCATATTGTTCATTTGAATCAACTTTGATTAACCTGATTAGATTTTTCTCATGAATGTCTCTAATGAAATGATACCTGATATCAATGTGCTTAGTCTTGGAGTGCTTCACCGGATTTTCAGTAATGGAGATCGCACTGTTGTTGTCAATATGGATAGGAGTACTCATAAAGTTGAATCCATAGTCTAACATCTGATTTTGAATCCATAGCAATTGAGCATAGCAGCTAGCAGCAGCAATGTATTCAGCTTTAGCAGTTGATGTAGAGACACAGGATTGTTTCTTGCGTTGCCATGAGATGATTCTTCCACCAAGAAATTGACATCCTCCCGATGTTGATTTCTTGTCAATATTGCAGCCGTCGTAGTCACTGTCAGAGTATACATAAAGATTGAAATCTTTGTTTCTGGGATACCAGAGACCTAGTTTAGGTGCTCCTTTTAGGTATATAAGGATTCTCTTAACAGCAGCTAGGTGAGACACCTTAGGAGCAGCCTGATATCTTGCACAAATGCAAGTAGCAAACATGATATCAGGTCTACTTGTTATAAGATACATCAGAGAACCAATAATTGCCCTATACTGATGTTGATCAGTATCCTCCCCCTCAAGGTCAGGACAAAGCTTATGGTTTCTGGGTATGGGTGTCTTGGCAGGCTTGCAATCCTTCATCTTAAATCTTTCTAAGATGCCAGAGACATATTTAGATTGATTAATGAAGAACCCTTCCTTCAGTTGCTTTACCTGTATTCCAAGGAAAAAGTCCATTTTTCCATGGAGCTAATCTCAAAGTTCTTCTTCATAATGCTCTCAAAGTCCTTGCACATTTGGTCATTTGAGGAACCAAATATGATGTCATCGACATAGACTTGTACAAGCAAAATATCCTTTCCAGACTTTCTAATGAAGAGAGTCTTGTCAATGGTACCTCTAGTATAGTCATTCTTCAGAAGAAACTGAGACAGAGTCTCATACCACAACCTAGGTGCTTGGTGCAGCCCATATAGAGCTTTATCCAATTTGCACACATAGATGGGATGTTGTGGATCTTCAAATCATGGAGGTTGGCATACGTACACTTCCCTGTCTATATCCCCGTATAGAAAAGCACACTTGACATCAAGTTGGTATACTGTGAAGTCCTTGGATGCAGCATAAGCAAGGAAGATCCTAACTACCTCAAGTCTTGCAACTGGTGTGAAGACATCAGTATAATCGATTCCTTCCTCTTGAGTGTATCCTTGAACCACAAGTCTTGCCTTATTCTTGATGATCAAGCCTCTATCATCTCTCTTGTTTCGGAAAACCCATTTGGTGCCTATGGGTACTTGACCAGATGGTAGCGGACATAGGTTCCATACCTTCTGTCTCTTGAATTGAAGCAACTCCTCTTTCATCGATTCAATCCAGCTATTGTCTTTTAAGGCATCTTCTACCTTTTTGGGTTCCATCTGAGATAGAAAGCATGAGTACAAGCAGACATTCCCTTGATGAGTCTGTCCTCTTGTTCTCACACCCTCAGAGACATTCCCTATGATGTTCTCAGTTGGATGAGTGTTGTGAATCCAAAGCCGAGGAATCACTTCCAGTTGCAGAGATAGATCCAGGTTGGACATATTCTGCTCAGGAACTAGAACACTCTGTCCAGCTGTTGTTTCAAAGTCATTCAATGAGGACTGATTGAATGAATGAGAAACATCATCGATAGTTGGTTGTGAGGTAGTATTAACAGTTGCATGTTCCTTCAAAATACTACCTCCTTCTGCCTGGTGTTGTGGTGGATCACCTGATGAGCTTTGAGGCTCAGTAGGTGACTCACTTTTTGAAGCTTCACTATTCCTTGATATAGATAAACTGTCGGATCTGTGAATAGTGGAAGCTTGATGTATTTCAGCACTTGGAGAATTTGGTCTAGGCCTGGGAAGCTCAAACAGTTGATCATAGTAGCAGCATCATCATCATTTTGAGCACCTATTCCAACTGAAACATTCTCACAAGAGGGTTTAGAATAGTTTGGAAACAATTCTAAATCAAAGATGTGATCAGGCCCATTCCCCCTAACACAAAGAGTGTGCTCATTAACAACTATATTGGATGACTCCTCAATTGTTGATTCTTGATATTGTATACTCTGTAAGCTTTAGAACTAGAAGAGTATCCAACAAAGATAGCATCATCCGACTTTTCAGCAAATTTTGCTAAATTCTCCTTTGTGTTAAGTATGGTACACCTGTTGCCAAAGGACTTTAGAAAGCCAATGAACGGTGGCCTCTTGTTCCATAGCTCATAAGGGGTTTTTTGCATGGGGATTAACTACAAGAACTCTATTCTGCACGTAGCATGCAGTGCTGACTGCCTCTGCCCAGAATGTTAGAGGTAGCTTTGAATCAGCTAACATGGTTCGAGCAGCCTCAATAAGTGTCCTATTCCTCATCTCAGCAACACCGTTTTGTTGAGGAGTTCTGGGAGCACTATATTGTCTGGCAATCCCTTTTGAGTTACAGAATGAGTCAAGAACAAAGTTCTTAAACTCAGTCCCTTGATCACATCTAATTATTTTAACCTTGTGATCAATTTGATTTTCTATTTTAAGAATAAAAGATTTTAACGTTTCAGCAGTTTCATCTTTAGTTCTTAAAAAGAATACCCATGTGAATCTTGTAAAATCATCAACTATCACAAGGCAGTATGATTTCCTTCCAATGCTCATTATACTCATAGGACCAAAAAGATCCATGTGTAATAAGTGCAATGGAGTAGTGATAGAGTTAACACATTTGGATTTATGAGATGTTCTGTGTTGTTTCCCTTTCAGGCATGCAACACAGTTGTCTTTGCAGAAAAACTCCTTTTTAGGCAAACCATGTACCAAGTTATTTTTAGCCAATTTATTCATTGTCTTAAAATTTACATGGCACATACGTTTATGCCACAGTGTTGACTCATCACTATCAGCTTTGGAAAGAAAGCATGATACTTCACCCATTAGGGAAGCATTATTCATATCAAGCTTGTACATATCCCCTTTCCTGGGAGATCTGTCATCCCTGGTTTGAGGATAATGCACTCATGTTCTGTGAAAAGCATTTGGTGCTTTTGATCACAGAATTGAGAAACACTTAACAAATTGTGTTCAAGCTGTTTGACAAAGTTAACTTTGTCAATGGTTAACATACCATTCGATATACTCCCTCTGCCAGAAATATATCCTCCGGCCTCACCTCCAAACTGGACAGGACCTCCATCAAAATGTTGAAACTGTTGAAGGAGATGTCTCTTCCTTGTCATGTGCCTGGAGAATCCACTATCTACAATCCATACATTGTTGTTCTTGTCAAATGAATGTTCCTACACATAAGATGAGAATTCAGTTTTGTTTGGAAACCCAAGTGTCACATCCCGGCGGAAGCGTGAGATACTTAGGGAGTGACTTGATTGTTCAGAACACATTGTCAGATATTAATTAATAAACAACACATAAACATATATATTTCATAACATAATATTTAAGTTAGGATTACATAAAATCATCATAGACAAAATTTGAAATTACATAATCCTATTACATCATAAAGTTTTAACAACTACATCTTCAGAGACGATGGAAATGAGCATCCACCGACACACTGAAGTCATACAGATTCACAGTTAGGTTCACACAAACTTTTCCTACAACTTCACCCCAGCCATTAAAAACATCAAAGGAGAATGTTAGGTTGTTATTCATGATGAATTCCTGAAAAAGCATACCAAAAATAGTCAACATAAAGTTGGTGAGCTTCACAGGTTTATTAAACAGATAATATTGATGTATTATATATACAACCAAACCTTACATAGTAATCAGATTATTCATATCTGTCATATCATATTCTCATAAATCAGATAACATAGCATTATAACACTCATTCTGTTAATGCAGGAGATATCTCCTAAGTAGCGCTACCAATGTTATCTAACGGTTCCACATCCGAACTAATGGTTGTAACATAAATAGTAATAATACATCAATTCATATATTAGTATGCTTTTTCCCCAAAATTTGATAAAAACAAAATGGGCCATGAAACTCACCTTTACTCCAAGTAATAACCTATAAACAAAAGAATTTCATAGTTTAGAAAATTTTAACTATTTTCTTCAAAATTTTCAGTACCTCAATAGATTTGGAAATTTTTATAACAAATAGGTTTATTAATCTGGAATATCACGTTAATTTCTCATTTTCAAGATATTAACAGATTATTTTCTATAATTGTTATAAAGTCATCATAAATTGCCAAAAATAGTTTCCGTAGTCCAAAAATTCCCAAAATTTTACAGAGGTTTCATCATAATAATTGGAACTTCTTATAAATTTATCAAAGTCTAACACATAACAGATTAGTTTCTGTAATTTTTACAATAATCCCAATTCTTCACAAAAATAGCTATCTAGCTCCAAAAATTATCAAATTTATACATTCTGTAGTTTTGGATTTATCAATTCTTCTATGATTTTCTCAGATTTTATTATACTATATAAGTATTTATTCTGATTTTTCTACTACAGAACATGTAAAAATTCGTATTTCAATCATAACAAAGGAATAAATTCTGAAATAATTCCAGGGACCTTAGTACTCAAAAAGGATCATTTGGTGAATTTATTAGAATTTTATAAGATTTATTTATATTAATTGCTTATTTCAAGACTATGTTTTTCTTTAAAAATTTGGAACAATGTTTGTTCCCACAATCTTTATTTGTCTTTTATGATGTAAAAATTCCTTGTAATATGTTCACATATAATGCTTTTGATTATATGTGTTGTTTGAACACATATATCATACATATATCTATATGTTAACATATAAGTTTAGCTTAAGAATTTGGTACCTTTGGTTGGTATTTAACTTATGAAACCAAGAGATATGGTTGTTACAAGAACTAAGTACACGATGGTGGTGATGATAGCTATCGGTGATGGTTTGTGATGTTGGTGTTTCAAGGATAAACCCGAGGACTTTCGGTTGAGGTGGTGGTGTGTGTACTTTGTCCGAGGAAGAATGAAAGATCAAGGTGGTGGTGTGTGATCGAGAGGTGATGGTGACCGAGAGTAAGGATGATGGTAGCAGCGTGCGGTTGAGAGGTGATCGAATAGGAATGGGTATATGGTTGGGGTTAGATTGGCCGAGAGTTTTTGGTGTTCCCATAGTTCCTTCGGCCGAATCCTTCAAATAGTGAGGGAGTAATCATGAGGTCTACATCCTAGAGCTATGTGTTGTAACTAGATGTGGTTAGTTTGCATGAAAGGTGGCGGTTTGTGAAAGCTCTAGGTGTCCCGATGGCGAGGTGGCGAATGGGTAGAAGCATGAGTCACCAAACACTCATTGCAACACTAATTTAATGGTTTTAGTTGATTTATCCGGTGATTAAGGGTGCTTAATGAACCGGTCTTTGATCTTAATTGGTGTTTTGGTTTAAGGTTTAGGTGTAAGGGATTGGTTTAGATTTGTTTTGATGTTAAGTTCTCTTGGTGTTAACTTGTGTTTATGGTGTTTGGTTGAGTTGTGTTTTGATGTTGTTTATGGATGTATCTTAATCACACATGGTTCCATATTAAAGATGGTTGTTTTTGAATACATGCTCACGTAAATTATACATGCATGCAACCATGCATACGTGCATCACATAGTATATACATAATACACACATGTACACACATATATTAAAACATAGATAATATACATGTGTATATGTTTCTTTAATAAAGATGGTACATGCATACGTAAAAAGGTATGCATGCGACCATGCATACGTATACTTGTATATATATACAAGTGAACAATATATTTATGTAAGCAAAATGAAAGCATGCATACGTTTATGCATATAATAAGATATATATTAACCTAGGTGTGGCTCAAATTATATAAATGAACTTAGTGTATAAGATTTCTTAATCTAGGGTTGTCACATTCTCCCCCCGTAAAGATAATTTCGTCCCGAAATTTATTTGGTTAGTAATGAACTTATCTGACCATTGACTTGGAATAGATGGGGGTATCTTCTTTTGATTTCATCTTCTCTTTCCCACGTATACTCAGGTCCTCTCCTAGCATTCCACTTAACTTTTACTATAGAAATTTTGCCTCTTCTTAGCTTTTTAACTTTCTTGTCTAATATAGCTATTGGTTCTTCCGTGAAATGAAGCTTCTCGTCTATCTTTATTTCCTGAGCTGGAACTTTTAATGTTTCATCTGTTAAACATTTCTTTAGATTGGATACATGGAACGTGTTGTGTACTTCACTTAATTCTTGAGGTAAATCTAGTTTGTATGAAACAGGACCAATTTTGTCAATAACTTCAAATGGTCCAACATATCTTGGGTTCAACTTATTTCTCTTTTCAAATCGAAAGATTCCTTTGGTAGGTGATATTTTTAGATAGACTTTGTCTCCAATTTGAAATTCTAATGGCCTTCTTCTTTTGTCAGCATAGCTTTTCTGTCGATCCCGTGCTGCCTTTAGTCTATTTTTGATTTCCTTGATTTTGTCAGATGTTTCTTGAATTATATCAGGACCTATAAGTTGCCTATCTCCTACTTCATTCCAGCATAAGGGTGATCTGCATTTTCTTCCATACAAGGCTTCAAACGGGGCTGTTTTAATGCTGGAATGATAACTATTATTATAGGAAAATTCTATCAAAGGTAGATGTATATCCCAGCTTCCTCCAAAGTCTAATGCATAAGCACGTAACATATCTTCCAGTGTTTGTATTGTCCTTTCACTTTGTCCATCTGTTTGTGGGTGGAAGGCGGTGCTAAGATTTATTCGGGTTCCTAAAGCTTTTTGTAGGGTTTGCCAAAATCTTGATATGAATCTACTGTCTCTATCAGATATAATGGAGATTGGTATTCCATGTCTGGATACGATTTCTCGTATGTAGATTCTTGCCAATTTTTCTACTTTGTAATCTTCTCTAATTGGCAGAAAGTGTGCTGATTTGGTTAACCTATCTACTATAACCCAAATAGTGTTATAACCACTTGAAGTTCTTGGTAACTTGGTTACAAAATCCATAGTAATTTGATCCCATTTCCATTCTGGAATTTCAGGTTGTTGTAGATATCCTGAAGGCTTTTGATGTTCTGCTTTGATTCTTGAACACGTGTTACATTTTTCTACAAACTCTCCAACTGATCTTTTCATACCAGGCCACCAATAATGATTTTTCAAATCTTTATACATTTTGTTATTCCCTGGATGTACTGAGTATTTTGACTTATGTGCTTCTTCCAATATAACCTTTCTAAGTATGGTATCATTAGGTATCCAGATTCTTTCTTTAAATTTTAAGATCCCATGTGTATCTGCCTGTAAATTCTTTTCTTGTCCTTTTATTTCCACCTTACTTTTCTGTTGGGCTTCCCATATTTGTCTTAGTAGATCTGATTGTAGTTCCATTCTCATGGCTCGTACTCGTAACGGTTTAGCCCTATCTTTTCTACTTAAAGCATCTGCAACTACATTTGCCTTACCGGGGTGATATTTGATTTCACACTCATAATCACTTAGTAATTCTATCCATCTTCTTTGTCTCATGTTTAGCATTTTCTGCTCAAATATATGCTGTAAACTTTTGTGATCTGTGTATATTATACATTTTGTCCCATATAGATAATGCCTCCAAATTTTAAGTGCAAAGATCACTGCTCCCAATTCTAAGTCGTGAGTAGTGTAGTTTTTCTCACTTCCCCTAAGTTGTCTAGAGGCATATGCTATGACTTTACTTCGTTGCATTAATACACATCCAAATCCTTGACGAGACGCATCACAATATACTACAAAATCATCAGTCCCTTCTGGTAATGACAAAATAGGTGCACTACACAGCTTACTTTTCAAAAGTTCAAATGCATTCTTTTGTTTCTCTCCCCAAACATATGGCTTGTCCTTTTGAGTTAATTCAGTCAAGGGTTGAGCTATCCTTGAAAAATCTTCTATAAACCTTCTGTAATATCCTGCTAATCCTAGAAATTGACGTACTTCTGTTGGTGTCTTGGGATCTTCCCAATTCTTAACAGCTTTTATTTTTGCTGGATCTACCTGTATCCCTTCTTGATTGACTATGTGTCCAAGGAATTGTACTTCTCTTTTCCAAAACTCACACTTTGAGAATTTTGCATATAATTTTTCTTTTCTTAACAACTCCAAGGTCAATCTTAGGTGTTGCTCATGATCTCCCCTATTCTTAGAATAGATTAAAATATCGTCTATAAAGACTATGACAAACTTATCTAAATAGGGTTTACAGATCCTATTCATTAGATCCATAAATATGGCGGGAGCATTGGTTAATCCAAATGGCATTACTAGAAATTCATAATGTCCATACCTTGTTCTGAATGCTGTCTTTGGTATATCTTCATCCTGTATTCTTAGCTGATGATATCCTGATCTTAAGTCTATTTTTGAAAAGTAACTAGATCCTTGTAGTTGATCAAATAGATCGTCTATTCTAGGTAAAGGATACCTATTCTTTATAGTTACTTTATTAAGTTCCCTATAGTCTATGCACATCCTAAATGTTCCATCCTTTTTCTTGACAAATAAAACTGGTGCTCCCCAGGGTGACACACTAGGTCGTATAAATCCTTTATCCAAAAGTTCCTGAAGTTGGCTCATTAATTCCTTCATTTCAGTAGGTGCTAAACGGTAGGGTGCCTTAGCAATAGGGGTTGTTCCTGGCATCAATTCAATTTTGAATTCTACTTGACGTGGGGGTGGTAATCCAGGTAATTCATCAGGGAATACATCTGAGTATTCGTTGACAACTGTAACATCTTTCAGTTTTGCTTTGTCCATCTTAGTATCAATAATGTGAGTCAGATACGCCAAACAGTTATTCCTTAAATATTTTTGTGCATTCTTGCAAGAAATTATCTTTATGGTACCTCTAGGTTTTTCACCATATATACACAATATTCTATTCTCTTTAACCAAAGGAATTTTGATCATTTTCTTACCACATATTATCTCAGCTTGATTTTTACTTAACCAATCCATTCCTACAACAATGTCAAATCCTCCTAAATCAATAGGAATCAGATTTATGTTGAAATAGTTTTCATCTAGATTCATTGTACAATTTGGAATGATTTCACAAGCTTCGATTATCTTACCATCTGCTAACTCTATCATATATTTTTGATCTAACTTTTCTGTGGTCAAATTAAGTAGTTGCCTAAATGTATTTGAAACAAAACTACGGGTTGCTCCAGTATCAAATAACACAGTAGCATACTGGTTGTTTATAGGAAACGTACCCGTGACAACTTCTGGTTCATGTCGCGCTTCTTCTGCCTGCATTATGAATGCTCTACCCCGAGGGTTGTTCTGATTAACTGGTGCTCTTCCCTTCAGCTGCGGACATTCGTTTCGGCGATGATTTTCATTCCCACATTGATAGCAGATTGGTTTTGGATTTGCAGGGTTTTTGCAGTCTCGGGATATATGTCCCTTCTTCTTGCAGTTGTAACAGATTACCATTACACAATTGCCTTGATGGTATCTTTGGCAAGTGCTGCACCATGGCTGGTTTTCCGTCTGGGGTTTCTTTTCCCGTGTCATCCCTAGGTAGTTCCGAGGGGGTTGTCTAGCTACTCGTTTCTGAGGAGTTCCTCTAAATCTTTCTCCTGTGTTATCATTATTCCACTTTCTCTTTTCTCCGGATCTAGGGTTATTTAACGATCCATTTCTTATCATTTCATCTGTTAAACTTCCTGATAAACTTACAGTATCTTGAAAAGTTTTGGGCCTAGCTGATTTTACTAATCCCCTTATTTGTGGCACTAGTCCCCAAATATATCTTCCTATTCTTTTCGATTATGGGGTTACTAGGTGTGGTACTAATCTCGAGAGTTCATTATATCTGTCGGTATATTCCCGATATGCTGCTCCTTTCATCTCTAAAGCTAGAAACTCAGTTTCTAACTTTTCTATTTCATTATAAGGGCAGTATTTATCTATAATCAAATTCCTGAATTCTTCCCAACTTAATTTATTCATAACGTGCCTACCTTTGATGGTCATTTCCAACTTCCACCAGGATTGGGCTTCACCCTTTAGTGAGTGTGAAGCAAACAAGGTTCTGTTGCTATTGGCACATTTGCTGATTTCCAGAGTTGACTCCATTTCATCTAACCAGCGTAAAGCCTGTACGCTCCGCCTTTACCATCAAATTCTCGTGGTCTACAGGACATAAAAGCTTTGTAGGAGCATCCTCTTTCTATTATAGCTTCCTCTTCTGGTTGTTCCCTCGTGGTATCATCCATGGGTATCTCATTACCTGGTGTTGTTGTCCGAGATTTAGGTTTTGTTGGAGCTGAGTTACTAATGTGGGTATGGCAGCTTCTAATTGTTGTGCTACTATCCGTGTGATCCTCTCATCTTCATTGGTGTTTGGGTTTATAGGGGTTTCTTCCCCAAGTCTGGTTCTAGGTCGTCCCCTTCGCGCCGTTCTTCTTATGGGCTGTGTGTCCCTTCTTGGCGGCATGCTTTTCTAAAATTAATTATAGTAAATAATAATAAGAATTTTTAGATTATTAACAA
Source organism: Flaveria trinervia (assembly GCA_025506515.1). Classification (NCBI taxonomy): domain Eukaryota; kingdom Viridiplantae; phylum Streptophyta; class Magnoliopsida; order Asterales; family Asteraceae; genus Flaveria; species Flaveria trinervia. The sequence continues at coordinate 79,430 of JACCIX010000288.1, forward strand.
CATCCTACTTAACATATAAACATGTAATAGCTTCGAACATAAAAGATATTTTTCATTTAAGTTCTTATTTAAAGATTTCACATTAAAGTTAGCTTCTAATTTCCCTGCACCCATTTCCATATTCTTGAGAAGATGTTTCCTGTAGGTGTTTTCAATTCCTTAACATCTTTCTGAATATTCTGATTTCTTGTTGAATTTTCTTGAGCTGTTTAAGGGTTGGTTGAGTGACTGTGTTTTGATCTTTATCCACCTTTTGTCTCTTAGCTTTATTTTCTTCGTTTCCGAGGGAGTTAGTTTCTTGTATCTCCTTGCCTTCGTATTGCTTGGTCTTAAATTTGTTTCCGGGTCGTACCCTTTTCCTGGGAGTTTTAATGGTATACCCTCCTACCATTACAGGTGCACGACGGACATAAAATTTAGGTTCGGGATTATCTTCTCTTTTGGTTGAAAAAGATTCTAAAATTTGCTGAGGTTTAGGTTCAGGCGTAAATCCTTCGTGATTATTATATCCGAGCATTCGGATAAGTCAGTCTCACAAAATTTGTTATTGGTACTCATGGCTGCAACACAAATCTTTTCATGATTCAAACCCAATAGTTAGTTATCTATTTTTATACATATTATAAGTTTTCTGCATGAAACATACTTTAATATACATGGAATCATAATACACAAAATCATATATATACACATAATTATACATATATGAGCTTATGGTTATAGTCTAGGTATTTTTATGGTACCTAATTCTCTATAACCTTGATCTTTCATTCTTCCTCGGACAAAGTACACACACCACCACCTCAACCGAAAGTCCTCGGGTTTATCCTTGAAACACCAACATCACAAACCATCACCGATAGCTATCATCACCACCATCGTGTACTTAGTTCTTGTAACAACCATATCTCTTGGTTTCATAAGTTAAATACCAACCAAAGGTACCAAATTCTTAAGCTAAACTTATATGTTAACATATAGATATATGTATGATATATGTGTTCAAACAACACATATAATCAAAAGCATTATATGTGAACATATTACAAGGAATTTTTACATCATAAAAGACAAATAAAGATTGTGGGAACAAACATTGTTCCAAATTTTTAAAGAAAAACATAGTCTTGAAATAAGCAATTAATATAAATAAATCTTATAAAATTCTAATAAATTCACCAAATGATCCTTTTTGAGTACTAAGGTCCCTGGAATTATTTCAGAATTTATTCCTTTGTTATGATTGAAATACGAATTTTTACATGTTCTGTAGTAGAAAAATCAGAATAAATACTTATATAGTATAATAAAATCTGAGAAAATCATAGAAGAATTGATAAATCCAAAACTACAGAATGTATAAATTTGATAATTTTGGAGCTAGATAGCTATTTTTGTGAAGAATTGGGATTATTGTAAAAATTACAGAAACTAATCTGTTATGTGTTAGACTTTGATAAATTTATAAGAAGTTCCAATTATTATGATGAAACCTCTGTAAAATTTTGGGAATTTTTGGACTACGGAAACTATTTTTGGCAATTTATGATGACTTTATAACAATTATAGAAAATAATCTGTTAATATCTTAAAAATGAGAAATTAACGTGATATTCCAGATTAATAAACCTATTTGTTATAAAAATTTCCAAATCTATTGAGGTACTGAAAATTTTGAAGAAAATAGTTAAAATTTTCTAAACTATGAAATTCTTTTGTTTATAGGTTATTACTTGGAGTAAAGGTGAGTTTCATGGCCCATTTTGTTTTTATCAAATTTTGGGGAAAAAGCATACTAATATATGAATTGATGTATTATTACTATTTATGTTACAACCATTAGTTCGGATGTGGAACCGTTAGATAACATTGGTAGCGCTACTTAGGAGATATCTCCTGCATTAACAGAATGAGTGTTATAATGCTATGTTATCTGATTTATGAGAATATGATATGACAGATATGAATAATCTGATTACTATGTAAGGTTTGGTTGTATATATAATACATCAATATTATCTGTTTAATAAACCTGTGAAGCTCATATTTGTATTGTAGTGTGAACGAATCCACTATCTACACTTCATACATTGTTGTTCTTGTCAAATGAATGTTCCTACACATAAGATGAGAATTCAGTTTTGTTTGGAAACCCAAGCTTTATTGGTCTTGGGTTCTTCCAAAGATAAAGACATGAGTGAACCAAAAGATATACATGGGGGTTCAACAGAGGTCACTGAGGAAGAGGTTTGGGTTGCAGCATCTTCCTTGATCTTCCAGTCCACCCTTTGGCTGATCTTGGAGGATGAGCTTGATGAAGCTTTTGCAGCATGGTCTTCTTCCGAAGCTTCTTTCTTTTCGAAAGAAGTCCTCACCACCTTTTCTTTCGAAGCAGTCTTCTTCTGGTATGGTTTCAAGGGAGCTTTCTTGTCCTTTCGAACCTTAGTAGCTTTTGCTTCCGAAGCCATTTTCCCTTCGGAAGAAGGAGTTTCTTCCGAAAGCAACTTGGCTTTGGAAACTAGCTTTCCCTTCTTCAACTCTTGAACCGTATGGAAAGGTCCAAATGTGAAACCTTCCCTGACTCCTTCTTTCCTAACATTATTTGCATAATGTGTGCTTGCAGGATTGTAGTAACAATCTTTTGCCATATGATTTTGCAGGCCACACATGATGCATGCAATGTTAGTCTTTTGGGGAAGTGAGGGTTGCTGTTTCTTGGTTTTCTTTTCTTCGTCAGCAACCTTTTCCTTTAACTTCTGATCCTTTGGTAGGATAGGAATGCTGGTATTACATTCCTTTCCTGAATCAGAAGTACCCAACACTTGGAAACCAGTTGAAACAAAGATACCCTTCTGTTTGGGGTTAATTTTCAGTTTGGATTCAGCCACTTTCTTAGTAGTTCTCCTAGCAGCTTTAGCTCTGCTTCTTCTGGCTTTGGTGGTTAGGATTTGATCATCACAGGAGGCGATAGGTGTATCTACCTGTTCCTTCCCTGTGGTGGCCACTATTGGTGCCTTATCCTTTAACTCTGGAAAGAAAGGGTCAGCAGTTGGAACCTCTTGCTCTTCAGTACCACATCTAGGCTGTCTGATAGACTCATAGGAGTGTGGTGGAGCAATTTCATTGGTTCCCAACCCTTCTTTGTTCTGATAACAAAGTTTGGAATGGGAGGATGATGCAAGAATAGCTTGGAAGTTTTGCTCAGAGATAGCATGCTTCCTGGCCTGAGCCTCAGCAGTGACAAGCTGGGCTTGAGCCTCAGACAATTTGGATATCAGATCCTTGATTTGAGTCTTGTAGTTGGTGTGTTCATGTTTCAAAAGAGATACAGTTTTCTCCAACTTATCAATTTTCTTTTGATAGTCAGATTCAGCTCTTTTAAAATCAGATTTTAGAATATTTAAAGACTCAATGTCAGATCTGATTTCCATATTGTAATTCTGATAGAGTTTAACTTTAGCTATATAGGCTGGAGTGCAGAGATGTTCATATACCTGGGCATCATCTATTCCGGCCATGAGAGCTTGAGCAGGAGTCACATCCTATACCATGAAGCTCCAGTCAACTTCTTGGGCCATTGCGGCCGTCTCAGTTGACTTCTCAGTGGGCTTTGAGGTTGAGGGATGTGTGAAGGCCTGTGAGATTCCCGGATTGGTCTTGGGAGCCTTGCATTCCCTTGCAAAATGACCCAGTTGGTTACAGTTGTAACACTTTGCTCTGGTCTTGTCAAACCCGAATTTTCTAGTAGTTGGGTTCTAAGGGAAGTGCCTTCCAGTTCTCTTAAAGAACTTCTTTGCTCTGTAAGTTAAAAGAGCCATGTGCTAGACAATGTCCACGTACTCTACGTCATCTGGGCTGAAGCACTTAAGATCATCAAAGCAGTATTGAAAATCTTCTGAGTGTCCACCTCCTGAGACAAAGGCACAACTTTCCTGGAAGGAGTTGTGTTGAGCCTGTTGAGACCTTGGAGTCTCAGGATAAGTGATGTAAGGACCAGATGAGCAGGATAGCTGTTGATAAGTCAGGAAGTGCTGAGGTTGAGGGGTTAATGAGCCTTCAGCAACCATTAAAGCGTTGCTAGCAGGAAGACTCATAGATCTGCTTGTTTGATGGCCCTTCTTACTCTCCATCTCTAGACGGTATCCATCAAGGATGCCATAGAGCTCAGTCATGGAAAGAGTGTTCAAGTTTTATGTTCTCTTGATAGAGACAAAGTAGAATGTCCACTCATTTGGAAGAGCACTCATGAACTTTCTGGTGAGATCTCTAAGTTCAGGAGTGATCTTTACAGACTGAAGGGAAGAGATAAAATCCATGTACCTGAAGTACTGCTGGCTGAGGGTCTCTCCAGCAATATGAGTGAAGTTCTCGAACTGCTGCTTCAATGAGTCCTTCTTTGAGTCGTTGGAGCAAGAATACATCTGAGCAAGTGCATCAAAAAATTCTTTAGCAGTCTTGCAATGCTCAAACCCCACCATAATAGAGTTCGGTATTGCAGTCATGAGAATAGTCATAGCATTGCTGTCGATGTCCATCTTCTTTCTGTCTTCATCAGAATAGTCCTCGACAGCTTTTTCTATCATGGCACCGTTTCCACCAGGTGAAGCCACCTTTGGCTTGTAAGGTCCATTGACAATGAGTTCCACATCTTACTGTCTTGGTATCTAATGAAGCCTTCCATTCTTCTACTCCAAGATCTGAAGTTTTCAGGGGTGATGATTGGCGCTTTGGTCATCGTCCCCATTTCTACTTTAGATTTGTTGAGGGCCATTTGAGGGAGTGAGTGGTAGGGAGGAGTGAAAACAGGTTGATTTGGATGGTTAGATCACGCAATCAAGAGCCTGAGATGCTCTGATACCAATTGCAGGATCGGTGTTTGTCACTTAAACACGAATGTTTTCTCTCAAACTCACCTAGAATCACACTCGGTAAGAATCAAGAAGAGTTGATCACAATATAAAAGTAACTAAGAACACAGAAAGATAATTTTCAAGATACTTTTTATATTGATTCTCAACTCAAAATACAAAGACTCTTACAAGCAGATTGTCTGTCTGTATGAATTACAAGGAGAACCTATATATAATACTATCTATAGCAGGATATACTTTGATACCAGCTGGGATCCTATAGCTAAAGTCTATACTACAAGACTAAAGATTAAGGTATCTCGGATAAAGTCTTATCTGAGATTTGGTAGTCAGGACATGTCCCTGACTTACCTTTTGTCACCAACTAAAGATGACAACTATACTATCATGAAAAGGTAAATAGTGGAATAAAGTATGGTCAACAACATGGTTCTTTAGGAAGAAGCCATGCTGTATCAGAAGTCTGCAGCGGAGTGTCAGAGACCATACTTGTGTCCACTTGTTATAGCAGTGTCTTCCGAAGGTTAAATGGCTTCGGAAGAGTAAGTACTTCCGAAGCCACTTTATACTTCGGAAGAGGTTGCTTCTTCCAAGACTTGGATACTTCTTCATCATACTTCGGAAGTGGTCTTCACTTTATTCTTCTAAGTCTTGAACTTCGGAAGTATGCATTTGTCTTCGGAAGTAGAGTTCTGTCTTCGGAAGCTGGACTTTTCCTTTATCTTCGGAAGAACTCTACAACCTTTGGAAGTTCCATGAAGAGCTTCGGAAGCCTTTGCATGTAGCATCAAAATAACTTAAGTGATATAGTTTTGGTTGCATTAGCCTTCTTCTTGATCCAACATGAGTTGTGTCTTTATCATGCTTAACTCGTTTGCTAAAGATGCATTCAGATTTCTTATCACATCTTCATCCATATTAGTTCTCTCATCTCTCCTCAAAGTCTCTGTGAAATATTGGTGCTTATGTTTAGTCCTTCTCTCGACTTCTCCCTCAACAGCTTTCTTCTTTGATCTCTTTTCCTTCTAAACCCTAGCCTCCTAAACCGTCATATTCACATCCTCCTTGAAATCATAATCTTTTTCTTTAGCATATCGTTTTCTCTTCTTAATTGCATCAGCATGTTTCACTCTTGTCTCCTCAACCCTTTTGTTTTTAGATTCATCAACCCTCCTGATATAATTCCACCTTTCTAGTGGGTACATGTTCTCCCAGATGTGTGTAATCTTTCCACTAAAATCGTGACGGATGGCGCAGGAGTTTATGAAGATACAGGTGTTCATTTGCAGTAGTCTCTTAACCTCCCCGTGCCTTGGAATATTAGGGATAAGGTCATCAAAAATCATATGTAAGAATTGAGGATAAAGCCACCATTTATCCTTCTTTAGAGCCATCACGTTCTCCGCCATACATGCAAAAATCAGTTTTGCTATGTTGGCCTTCTCTCCCCTACAGCATATCACCATTGCTTTTGCCCAATCTATATTAAGCCCATATGATCCACCTTTACGGTTATCTAAGCACATAATGAAGACATGAGCTATGTATCTCTATTCCTTAGAGAGGAAGGACTTCTTGATCTCCTTCCTAGTGCCAAAAGGTGGTCCCTCATATCCCATCAGCCTAAACGCCTCAAACACCTCCTGATCTGTCAAAGTAACCTCCTCTCCAGTATCTCCGTCTAATCTTAGGACCCTCGATACAATCTCGGCTGTAATGATCACCTCATTCTCCATGACTTTGGCTATAATCCTCTATGTGCTGCCTCTAGTATCATACTCAGTTGTTCTCCAGAAATCTCTAATGTGAAGATCATAAACAGTAGTAGAGTGAGATAATGTGTAAGCTATAGGAGATCTCTGTAGCCATCGAATGCAATCTCTAAAACCAGCTGCTTTAGGGTGAGTATCATCCAAGATGGCAGTGATGTTGTTCATCTCGTCAAATTTTAGATTTGCCATTTTAATCTGAAAAATAGATGAAACGTGTGAGAATAGTATATTAAATAATAATATTAAAGAAAAATATGAAAAAAAAATAAAAATTACACAAAAACCAATTTAAATTTGCTAGGCGAAAGTATAGTTTTGCAGAAAGAAAGATTTAGTTTCGCTAGACAAAACTATAGTTTCGGAAAAAAATGGCTATAGTTTCGCCATCAATTATTAATTAGTTATTAGTTTTGGCAACATAGTGCAGTAGATTCGACTAGCAGAAGTTATAGTTTCGGCGCAGCGAAAATAAGGTTTGGTCAGCGAAACTGTTAAGTTCGCCCTGAGAGCATAACTCCATAGTTTCACTGATAAACTATAAACTTTCGCTCGGTTTCGCTAGACTATCCGGTACTTTCGTAGTAAGAACTGTGAAGGTACCGAAGAGTCTCGATCAAATAAACCACAATGTTGTTAGAAAACCTAGCTGAAACTACGGTCCTGAGTTCGAAACTCACTTGCGAACAAGAAACAAGGATCAAATAGGAATCAAAATCGCCGAAGGAGACAATGGATAAACCCTAGACCGACAGTTCAAACGATTGTGCGGAAATGAGGAATCAATTTTGCAAAATGAGTTATATAGCACATAGTTTCGGAGGCAGCGAAACTATAGTTTCGCCAAGTGAAGATACAATTTCACCCGACGAAACTCTGGACGAAACTAATCAGTCACATGCGAAAGAGCTGGCGAATCTATAGTTTCACCGAGCGAAACTACAAGTGAAATTATAATTCGCAGAAAACCTAAAAAATAATAAAATAATTAATATAATAAAAGTAAGAAAACTTTTAATGAAAATGAAAAATAACTAAACAAATTAAAATAAAATCTGCTCCGTAAAACCTCATCAAATCTACACGTATAGTTTTGTTTAAACAAAAATAAACTAGATAAAAGGATATGAACGAGAAGCTGAAAAGATCTTTTGGAGAGTCAAAGTTTGGTGGAATTGCTGATATATTTGTCCTTTTAAGTCCATGCCTTTTTCAACAAGTGCACCATAGCTACTATTATCATGTTTTGATTTTTTTAAAGAAAACAAAGGATGACCCGGTCCCCACATACATTTGGCAAAGAAACTTAGTCAGCCTTCATGATATATTGAACGAATGACACACTCTACATGGCTTTTCCTCTTAGAAGCATCAAAAGCCATATTTCATAAGAAGCAGATCCCTTATAAACATCAAATGATGAGAGCTTCAAGTCTATACTTACGTATAATATAGGAGTTGATCAATTGTGTCTTACAGATGAGAGCTTCAGGTCTATACTTACATATAACAAAGAAGATCGTCATATTATGCCGATGAGAACTCCAGGTCAGTACTATCATACAGAAGAGGAGATCATCACTCCAGGTCAGTATTATCATACAGAAGAGGAGATCATCACTCCAGGTCAACGTTCACACATAGCACAGGAGATAAGCACCAAGAGGAATAGCTGAGATACAAATATGAAAAAGCATATAGCTCTTTAGATAGAGTGAAAGGTTTGACACAAAGTTACTTTAGATAAGAATAACTCAAGACAGAGATGTCACGTTCTCAATCATTTTTTAACAAGGACTTGAATCTTTGTGAAGGCCAAAAATATCAAGGGGATTATTTGAATGATTCAGTTTCTTGCTCTATTAATTAAGCTATAGGTTTACTGTTTACTTTGCTTTCTAGTTGAACCTATCAAGCAAATGCCACACAATACTATCAACTTCCTTTACATCGTCCAGGCTTCTCGTTTTATTCTACAAAGAAAAATAAGAAGAACATTTAATACATTCTCCCTCGAAATTTCTACAAATAAGCAAGATATGGAAACTTTTTATTCTTATTATTATGATTATTATTATTATTATCTATTTTTTTTATTTATTAAATTGATGTAAAAAATTTGATGAAGAACAATGGAGCAAACAGAATAAAATAAGAAGAAAATAAAAGGAGAAATATAAACAATATATACATAAAAGAGTTTTGGAAAGAAAAATGGTTTTAAAATAATATTAAACCTAACATAGCGATTAATTCATAAAAACAAGGTTTATCAAATGTTTTAGTGAAAAGATCCGTTTTCTGATTTTTTGTGTCTATAGGAATAATATCAATAAAACCCTTTTCCTGAGCATCACGGATCGCATGAATCCGTGTCTCAATGTGCTTGGTTCGAGAATGATGAATAGGGTTCTTGGCAATGCCAATGGCTGCTTCGTTGTCACAGAATAACAGCGTATGAAGAAAGTTGATCCCATAATCAATCATCTGGTGTTGTATCCAGAGCACTTGTGAGCAGCAGCTGGAAGCAGTAATGTATTCTGCTTCTCCCGTAGAGAGAGAAACAGTGGTCTGTTTCTTGCTTTGCCATGAAACCAGACAATTGCCCAAGTATTGACAGCCTCCGGTAACCGACTTTCTGTTTAACCTGCAACCATTAAAATCACTATCAAAATAGGCATGTAAGTCAAAATTCCCACCATAAGGATACCAAAAACCTAAACCAGAAGAACCTTTAAGATAATGAAATATTCGTTTTAGAGCCTTTGCATGAGACTCTTTCGGGGCAGATTGGTATCAAGCATAATATCCTACAGCAAAGGTGATGTCTGGATGACTTGTTGTAAGATACTTAAGGGAACCAATCATGGATCTATAGAGATGAGGATCAACAGGTGTCCCATTGTCATCAGGAATGAGGCACGTTTGAGCAGTAAATGGAGTCATTTCAGGAGAGGCTTCATCCATCTTGAATTTCTTTAAAATTTTATTAACATACATTTCTAAATGAATGAAAATTCCTTCTGGATTTTGTTCGACCTGCAGCCCAATAAAAAAGCACAACTCCCCTATCATGCTCATTTTGAAGCAACTACACATCACCTCCTCGAACTCCCGACACAATTGTGGATTGGTGGAGACGAAGATAATATCATCGACATAAACTTGGACAATCAGCATTTCACCATCCACTTCCCTCTTGAATAAAGTCATATCAAGGGTGCCATGAGAGAAACCATTGCTAAAGAGATACTATGTTAGTGTCTCATACCAGATCCAAGGTGCCTGATGAAGACCATAACGAGACTTATCAAGCTTGTAAACTTCGTTAGGAAAGTCGGGATCCTCAAAACCTGGTGGTTGATACACATAAATTTCTTCATCAATATTTCCATAAAGGAATGCACATTTGACATCTATCTGATAGACTTTGAACTGCTTATGAGCTGCATGAGCTAGAAAAATTTTGATATCTTCGAGACGGGCGACAGGGGCAAAAACTTCGGTATAGTCAATCCCTTCTTCTTGAGCAAAGCCTTGGACCACCAATCAGGACTTGTTCCTTACCACAATACCATGATCATCTGGTTTGTTTTTGAACACCCATTTGGTGCTAATTGGATATTTGTTTGGTGGAAGGTCAACCAGGGTCCACACCTTGAGTTTCCGGAACTGTTGCCACTCTAATTACATCGATTCAACCCAGCAAGGGTCCTGAAGAGCCGCATGAACATTCTTTGGGATGATTTGAGATATAAAACAAAAGAATAGACAAACGTTAATCAATCCAGATTGACTTCACGTCCGAACTCCATCGGTGATAGAGCCTATGATGTTATCATATGGATGATCTTTCAAAGTTTTGAAACCAGAGGGCATGGGTAGGATATTTGAAAATGGTTGGCTAATTGGTTGTTGATGAATAGATGAAGGTGATGTTGATGGTAAGGTAGAGTTAATTGGAGAGATAGGTGATACCGGCTAAAATGAGGCAGATGCAGGTGTGGAGGGAAGTGATGCAGAAACATGTGGGGGTGTAAGGTCAAATGATGAAGATGAAGATGCAATATCAACTGATGTAGCATCGGTGGAAGATGTAGTAAGGGGGTCTTGAGATGTGACAGGTATAGGGGTTGGAAGAATGATATTTGTTTGAACATTAGAGATAGACACATCATTATCAAAAACTGAAAGATTAAAAGAGTTAAACACCGTATCGGAGTCAAAGAACCATGCAGGTTCAAATCGAACATCGAAGGAATTAGATTCCTCCCAATAAATATAGAAAGACTCTTGAACAATACGTGTTCTCTTGTTATATACTCGATATGATTTTTGAGAAGAAGAAGAATATCCGACGAAGTAACATTCATTAGACACGACACCAAACTTCGTCTTCTGCGCCTGAGTATTCAATAAAGTGCACGAGCAGCCAAATGGTCGAAAGAAATCAATTAAAGGCTTTCTCTTATGAAATAATTCATAAGGAGTCTTCATTTTATCTTTGACTATCAACACCCTATTCAAAACGTATGAAGCCCAAGTCACCGCCTCAGCCCAAAAGATGATGGGCAAGGAGGATTTAATCAACATTGTATGGGTAGCTTTAATAAAGGTGTAATTCTTTCGTTCAGCCACACCATTTTGTTGAGGCGTCCTCGCAACACTGAATTGTTTTGAAATTCCCTTTGCAGCATAGAACGAATCAAAGATCTGATTTCTGAATTTAGTGTCGTTGTCACTTCTGATTGCCTAGACTTTTCTCTTGCTTATCGTCTCGATTGAAAGTATTAACTTGTGCTCTAACCTTTCCCTTGTGAGCTAGAAATATTATCCAAAAATATCTTGAAAAATCATCTGTTATGATAAGACAAAAAGATTTTTTAGCAATTGATTTAACACTGATTGGGCCAAACAAATTAGTGTGTAATAACTCGAGGGGATTAGTTATGCTATTTTCAAGTTTTGGCTTATGTGGTTTCTTATATTGTTTGCCTTTGGCACACGCCATATATTTTTTACTCATAAAAAAATCTTTTAAAGGAAGTCCGCTAACGAGATTGTTTATAACTAATTTGTTTATAATTTTGAAGTTAATGAGGCCCAATCTGCGATGTCGTAAGAGAGACTCAAAAGTGGAAGCTTTGGACAAGAGACAGGTAACGGTAGACTTTGACTCCTTTGAACTCATATCAAGAAGATATGTATCATTCTTTCGTGGAGACTGCATAAGTACCATTTCTTCTGGAATATCAATCTCAGATTTTAAAAAGAGACATTCATTGGACTTAAACAAGACCAGAATGTCTTTATCACAAATCTGAAAGACACTTAACAGATTAAATGCAAGCTCAAGTACATAATTGACTTTCTCTAAGGTTAGAGAGACATTGGAAACTTCTCCTTGACCGATCATTTTTCATCCTTTCTTGTCGCCAGCAAATGTCACATAACCTCCATTTATTATACGATAGTTTTTCAACAAGTCTTTGAGCCCCGTCATATGTCTGGAACATCCACTATCCACATGCCATACACTGTTTACAACCTTAGTGGATGACTCCTGTAAAAAATATCAAAGAATAGGTTAACCAGGTGAGATGGGAACCCAAGTTTGAGCAACTCTGAGTTTAAAAGAGACCCAGATTTCTTACAAAATAAATTATTAACTAATTTTGTCAATCTAGTTTTTCCAAATTTGTTTTGGTTTAATTAATTTGGATTTGAATGAAATAAATTTGGAAATCATTTTTCTGTTTAAAACCAAAAGGAAAAGAATTTGGTTTTGAACCTTTGATCATTTTCATCTTTGAATCATGTGAAACCGGCTTCACATGAAAAAGTTTGGACGGAGGGTTTTTCATCCAACCATTCAAAGATGTGTGCTTTTTACCTCTTGAACCAAAGAAGCATCTCATGTTGCCTTTACCATCTGGAACATTCTTTGTAAACTTACATCCGGAGAAGCAATTCGTTTTGCCTTTATCATTCGAAGCAAGTCTTTGAGGGCACTTCTTTACCACATGACCTTTTTTCCACACACAAAACAAACCTTGAAGGGCTTTTGATGCTTGACTAACCCGTGTGAAGCAAGTGGGGATGAGGATTGCTTTGAGCTTGTAGCAATCTGTTGCTTCTTCTCAATTATTTTAGAAGGTTTAGATATGACAAACAGAGATGGAGACTTCTTTTGTTGAGTTTTTTATGGATGACTGGCTTGTTTTGCAACAGGAGAAGAAATCCGTATTGGTCAATAAACAAAATATATTCCTACCAGGGCTGTAAACGAGCCAAGCCGAGCCGAGTCAGGATGGGTTTGAGCTCGAACTCGAACCTTATCGAGCCGAGCCGAGCCAGCTCGAAAATTTTAACGAGCTCAAAACAACGGCTCGAGTTCGGCTCGTGAAAAGCTCGAGCCAGCTCGTGGCTCGTTCAAGCCGGCTCGAATTTATTTATTTTTTTAATTTTTCACATTAATTTATATGAAACACACAAAAAATATATATTAGGGCTTTTACATTTTGTTGGATACTCCGTACTTATAAGAACAAAGATCATTATTTTGAATATAAACAATTTACTATCAAGTTATATATATTTTTTTAAACAAAATATACTTAATGTTTCTAAAACAATCCATTTTTATTTTAAGAAAATATTTTTAAAATTCTAATATAAAAATAATAATCATAATAATAGTAGTAGTAAATAATAATAATTATACTCTATAAATAGATATATTTATACATATATTATATGCACCGAGTCACGAGCCGAGCCAACGAACCGAGCCACGAGCCGAGCTCGAACCGAGCTAACCCTGGCTCGAGTTCGGCTCGCTTAGAATTCAAGCCGAGCCGAGCCGGCTTGTTTAGATTCGAGCTTTTTTCGAGTCGAGTTTTTTTCGAGTCGAGTTTTTTTCGAGCGAGCTTCGAGCCACGAACTTTTTGTATAGCCCTAATTCCTACTAATTTGTCTATTCCTACTACCAAAGACTGGTTTTCATTCATAAACAAAATATATTCAGGACAAGAATAGTTTGGTACCAAGAAATAGATTAATACTAAATTTATACATATGGGAAACTAAGAAATAGATTAAATACTAAATTTATACATATGGGAAACTAAACGTTAGTAACTGTCGATGACATACAATCAAGAATGAAATCTAGTTACTAATATGAATATCTAGTACTATGCATGTAGAGCTGACTCGAGATTAGCAAAATCAATCCTTAATGGCTAGTAAACACTGATTTGAGATAAGACTAACCGGCTGTTTGACAATTTTTGAATGATTAAATGTTGCATCAATAAGAGACCTAAACCATTAAGAGCTAGTATATCGTTTAACTATTCAAATGCAGATGTTTGACCAATTCAGATAAAAAAGTTTTAGCCATTTACCATTAGACCTCTTAGGCAATCAACATTAGTATAATACTAAACCATTTAGAGTCAAATGTCCAAACCATTTTGACATTTGTTTACGAACAAACAATCTAAATCATTTAATGATGAATCATTTAATGCTGAATCATTCAAACATTTAAATCGTTAAAAACTAATTCAAATGCTGTCAAGTAACCTCTAATTTTTTTGGTTCAAATACTTTGTGATATATAATATTCAATATTAAATATAATATATTAAACCATAAAGCTGGCTTTGGTGGATTACAAAGGTACAAAATCATAGAGAAATTATCCCCAAATCCGCGTTCTCTCTCCTAATCTTGTCATATAAATCACCCAAATTTCGTATCTTTTTCTCTTTAGGGTTTTCACAATTCGATTTACTCTTTGAAACTTTCTTCAATGCTTGCTTTAGTTTCTTCTAGATCTGCTTGCACAATATCATCGCTGTAAGTTATCAACCTTTTTCTTTATCAACACTTTACGAAATTAGGGACAACACATGTAGAATACTTGTGTGTTTCTGCATTTTGCAACTTTGATGTTTCCGCAGATCGTTTTCTGTAATTTAGTCTTGATATATGATTTATATACTCACTTGTTCAATTCTCTTGTTGGTATCGTATTCGTTTTCGGATAGATGGTTACAAATCAAGAGTAGTGGATTTTAACATTACGATTGTGTGAAGATTGTAATTCATCTGATTGTTATTGTCGTTGATTTGGACCATCTGATGGAATTGAGTGTGATTTCTGATGTGATTTTGAAATGGAATTGGGTATTAGATAGCGGATCATTATGAGAATCTATAGCTCAAGATGAGCGAAAAGGAAACTTTCAAGATGAAAACAAAGCCTCCTCTTGTACCCCTCGGGACGCTGATAGGTCGGGAGCTTAGGCATGAAAATGTGGAAAAACCTACAGTCAATTATGGGCAGGCAGCACTTGCAAAGAAAGGGGAAGATTATTTCTTGATTAAGCCTGATTGCCAGAGAATTCCCGGGAATCCGTCAACATCTTTCTCTGTTTTCGCGGTATACATCGAAGATTAGAAGCCATTTCTTTTTTTGTTTATAAGCGGTTGTAGTTTGATAAATTTCACATTATTGAAATGTTATATTTTATGGCAGATATTTGATGGGCATAATGGCATATCAGCTGCTATTTTTGCCAAGGAAAATTTATTGAACAACATTTTAAGTGCAATTCCTCAAGGATGTGACCGTGAAGAATGGCTTCAAGCACTTCCTCGAGCCTTAGTCGCAGGGTTTGTGAAAACTGACATAGAGTTTCAACAGAAAGGTAACATATTAATCCTTTATTTTTTACTCAAATATTATCACTACTGTTCTAGCATTTATCAACTTTTGACAAATCTTTTAGGCGAGACATCTGGTACGACTGTTACTTTTGTTGTGATTGATGGTTGGACCATAACTGTTGCATCTGTTGGGGATTCACGATGCATACTAGACACACAAACTGGTGTAGTATCGCTACTCACAGTTGATCATAGGCTTGAAGAGAATGTTGAAGAAAGGGAGCGCGTGACAGCAAGTGGGGGGGAAGTAGGACGCCTCAATATCTTTGGAGGGAATGAGGTAAAAAAAATCGATTTCAAGGTATGTACTATTTGGCAAAAAATCATCAAGTTTTATAACCTTGTGAATATTATATTATAGGTTGGTCCACTTCGTTGTTGGCCTGGTGGGTTGTGCCTCTCAAGGTCCATTGGTGATACAGATGTTGGGGAGTTTATTGTTCCAATACCACATGTAAAGCAAGTGAAGGTTGAAAAATAATACATGAAGTTGTTTTTTCTTTATCTGTTTTAATGTTATTAAAGTATAACTTGCACATTTTTGTTTGGTCATGTAGCTTTCAAATTCCGGGGGGAGACTTATAATTGCTTCTGATGGTATTTGGGATGCTTTATCATCTGAAATGGCTGCTCAGTGTTGCCGTGGATTGCCTGCAGAGCTTGCTGCCAAACTTGTTGTCAAGGTGTTATCCAACTAATGAAACACAATTATCCTATATTCACTTAATTGCTGATTTTAATCCAATGTTTTTAATCCTGTTTCAGGAGGCTCTTAGGTCGCGTGGACTAAAAGATGACACAACATGTGTGGTTGTTGATATCATTCCATATGGGTATCCAGCCATACCTCAAACTCCTAAGAAGAAACAAAATCTGCTCACTTCACTCATTTCAGGAAAGAGATTTCACAACTCTTCGAATAAAGAACCAAATAAGCTTTCTGCTATTGGGACGGTTGAGGAGTTATTTGAAGAGGGTTCTGCAGTGCTTGCTGAAAGGTACCTTGGGGATCAACATAGTTATTAATGTTTTATACTGCCATTAACACTGCCATGAATTATTGATTACATCATGGTTTTATATTGGATCATTAGGGACAATTTGCTGGGATATGTGAAAAAATTTGATTTAATTGAACATATATGTTTTCTTTAGCTATACATATAATCATTATTATATTTTGTATTGATTGCAGGCTGGGAAAAGATATGCCTAAAAATTCAAACTCAGGAATCTTTAGATGTGCAGTTTGTCAAGGGAACGAGGCGCCAAATGATTTATCTGAAATGATATTCTCACCATCATCAGGACCTATGTTATGCTCAAAATGTAGGAGAAAGAAAGATGCAATGGAAGGGAAAAGAACGAGCATACCCTCATTGATGACATAAACTGCAAAGGTAAATACTAATACATTCTTTCATTGGCCGTGTGAGTATGATTTCTTTTGCTAATTCTTGTGTGGAAGAGATCCAAGATAACAGAATTTGTAGGTGTTGTGAAAACTGTAGGAGTGTGTGTGGATTATATTTTGTGCTCGGCTGTTTGCCTGTTTGACCAACTAATTATGAACAAATGCTACATTTCGCATACAAGTTCATATGAGAAAATATGTGTGATGATGTTTGATTGTGGAAAGTAAAAGTTTAATGTCTTTCTATTGGTGTTAAACTGATATGTACGTCTTGTTATTGGTTCTTTTAAACGTTTTATGATCTGTAACATCTATGTGGTCATGTATGTATGAATGTTTTGTAGATGGTGCGCATGTATAATCATTATTTAAGTTTATGTTAATGCGTTGGTTTAAAAAGTGTGAGGTGTTCTGGAAATTGCTTTAAAAGATATGAAGTTGCCTTTATCCGAGGCACTGCTTCAGTTGCTTCGTGTATAAGGTGCCTCAACACGCCCCTACAAGATCTATATCATCCTTGAGAGAGCAATGAGGTAGTTATTGATGGGATAGAGTGGCGAGTTAGGGTCAAGAGGGGTGAGGGAGAGTTGAGAGCAATGGGTATTCGTAAGGAATCTGCGTAGGATCTTGCCAAATGACGTAATTTGCTTGGTGATGTACTGATGATATTGAGCAGCTATAATAGTTTGTTTCTCTAAGCTCGTATGGTTTCACAAGTATAAATATGATGAGAATCAATCGAGATGTTTTAAGTTTTTTTAAACTTATGTTTATTAAATTTTCAGTTTTTTTCTAGTTTTAATCTCTTCAAATTCAATCAAAGCAGCATTGTTTCGAAAAGGTTGGATAAAGTCAACGGTGGTGAAACCAAGTAACCGTTGCTGTTTTTAAGGGGACATTATGGTTACATGGTAACGTATTTAATTATTTTAACAAAAATTATGCGTTTAAATCTTGTAAAATATAGACATGCTTGACATGGTGATTGGTGATTGGTGATTGGCGTCCGAAGTAAGGTAGAAAATAATGTGAGCATATAAAAAAAGTAATTGTGGATTGTAGAAAAAGCTTTTTATATTAAGTGGATAGATTATTAATATCCGCTTTTGATACATTATTATTCTAAAATATTTTTCAAGAAAGTTGTGTAGAACTTTTATTTTATATATACAAATATTAAAATACACTTTTACTATAAAGTATAAAGTATGTTTTCAGTGAAAGTTATTTTAAAAGGTTAGAATAAAAAAGACGCTTTTGATGGGTTTAATTTATAGCCAAGTTTATACGATTTTAACATAGAACAAGCTGATTTATTTAAAGGCAAATAAGATAATAATCTAAACTATAAGTTGTTGATAGTAATATATACCTATGGTATGACTTATAGCACTTTTAACTTTAAATTTGGCTAATAAAATTTCACTTTCAATTTTTGTTAGTAAAGATAAACGCACTTCCTAACTTATATTTTTGTTAGGAGAAACAAACTCACTCATGTAATCCTCACAGATTTACCCTCTATTTCTTATTTCTACTCGATTTACTTACAAGAAAGATGGTTCTTCCTTTGCTTATAATCATGAGTGAAATAAAATAAAAAATGAAAACGTACAATTTATAATAATCTATGCTATCAAGATTGTCCCTACGAAAAGATATGTTTACATTTTGCTCATAAATCACAATTCATAATCATCATGGAGTGAAATCAAATAAAAATAAAATGTAACTTTATAATTAACTATTAAAGTTGATGTACACAATTTCATTACTTAAACGACCAGAATATATTATTATTATTAACCAATGGATTAAATTTCAGATTATGGAAATCTAATGTTTTATTTAAATATATAAATAAATATAAGTTTAAAAACCTCAAATTTAATGGTTGCATAATATGGATATAATCACTGCAAAGACATGTCCCATTAATAACCAACTTCATATCTCCTGGTTAGTAACTAGATTTAAAGAAAAATATTACAATCTATCAGTCACATGGTGGTTGTTCATAGCTTCAAAGGTTTCAAACCAAGGGATGCACGAATCCTGTTAGCTTCAGCAATTTCTGGATCAGGATGGTCTGTTCCATCATCCTTCTTCTTTTCCTTTTCCTTCTTTTTCTTCGGCTTCTCCTTCTCATCCTCTGCACCTCTTCTCGAGGGACTCGTGCTCATGTCCCGTGCTTGCCTATGCCGCCTCTCTTCTCTATCCCTATCCCTGTCCCTATCCCTGTCCCTGTCCCTATCCCTATCCTATCCCTATCCCTATCCCTATCTCTATCCCGATCCCTGCTTAAGCTTCTTGAACGGCTCCTCCTCCTACCGCCACGATCCCTGTCTCGCCTGTCTCGGTCCCGCCCATAATCTCTTTCATCTCTCCCACGATGACGATCCCTATCCCTGTCTCTGTCCCGATCACGGTCTCGATCTCTATCACGGTCCCTGTCCCTATCACGCCGCTCCCACTCATAATCCCTGTCATACTCCCTATCATGATCGCGGTCCCTGAAAACAAATACAGAAACAGCCACAAAATTAACCTAAAAAGAAAGTTTAATAGCCAATTAGTGTTAAATATGAGGAGAAAACTTATCACAACAATAATCAAAAATTTTGCACACAAGAATTTAGGATAGTGTATGCATTGATTATACGCGCTAAACTTTTGACTCGTTATATTCTTTAACCAAACTTTTTTACTTGGGCCATGTCCCTGTCATATACAAAACATAACTCAATTTGACCCTTTAACAGGTAAGAATGCTACCTTTAGATAAACCTGACAGCATGTAAACGGTTAATTAAGTAAAGTTTTGATACAAAATCATGGGAATGTGTGATCCATCATACTTCTCATCTGTACAATGCTAGTACAGAGAAACCTGGCAGGATCATAATCTATTCATCTAGGAAGCTCTTTCAATACACTGGCTGCTACAGTGTCTTGGGCCTATGAAAGCTCAAGTCAATGCAAAACCCGTGTGATGGGTGAGCCTGTCTGCCCATGTGCATGCATGCATGTCTACATGGCAGAATGCTGAAAAAGACACTTCCACTAATCTTGGACTAGCATAAAACATTCTGGTCAAATTTAACCAACTGTTTTGTTAAGATGTGGGGCAGGTGGTAACACCGTTAAAAGGATAGGAAAATCTTACCTATGTCTATGGCTGTCTCGTTTCCGATCCCGGTCTCGCCCTCGTTCCCTTGATGGGCTCTGTCCACGATAATAATCCTGTTTCCAGAAAACAGATATTAGAAATAGATGTTATGAAGTGGTGAAATCATATATAAGTGCCAGTGCAAAAGAGCTAAACCTTTTCATGACCCCCAACATCAATATCCATGAGTTGCTCATCCTCATCTTTTTCCTCTTCTTCCTCAAAATCATCTTCAAGGGCACTTTTTCTAGGTTCCAGAGCACCAATTGCTTCAATGGTAAGCCTGTACGCAAGCAACATCAATGTATTAAGCTTTTTGCCCTTTGCATCATAAAAATTCACGGTCATGATATCTAAAGCATAAACACTATCACTATCATATGTGCTATCATCCATGATTATCAATCAAACACCCGGCGTAATAACATCAATAATCTAAATAAAGAAAAAAGAAACATGTGTGTAAAATCAATACGAAACATGTGTGCAGAATCTGCTCTAAGTACTCCACATGACAGTAATTGGACACTTATACTGATCCTGACTTATTCACAACTGCAACTCCAAAAAAGCTTCCGTCTCTTAATAATGATTATCAAGCATGGCATAGCTGTATATTCCATAACGTCCGTCTTATGTTTAGATTGCTCAATTGGTTTAAAAAGAACACCTAGATAGAGCAATAGATCAAGTATCATTTTATAATATGCAACATACTGCACTACCTACTCAGCATTTGATGTGCATCAATTAGATCCCAAGGTAATCTTAAAAAAAAACACTTCCAGGTACAGCCTGTGTTTTGAAAAGTGTGTTCCAAAAAATCTGTTGTAAAAAGCTCCTAGACTATATGCTATAGGGCCCCTACAGAGAAGGCAGAAGGTGCGCACATCATGTATGCAAGGCACACTTGTCATACACATGTGAAAAGTTATATGTGGCTTCCCAAGACAAATTATATATAAATACACACATGTATGTCTGTAGTTGATAGCATGATTAAAATAGCACAAAAACCATGGGGAGCCAGAAATCTTTAGAGAAGACGACAGTATCGTTGAAGTGTTGCTTGGTCTATAAAGATGATGGCCCATTAATTCTATTAAAAACGCATGGACTTTAAAAAAATAGAAAAGAAGAAGAAGAAAGGAGCCCTGTAGACAAAACAACCTGATGGTCCTGCTGAAAAGCCCTACAAAGCTAACACCTCAGTTCGCTTCCTGTAAGCTCATCACCTTGATGCGCTTTTCACCTAGGTGTGCTTTTAAAATAAAGAGTACAACAATGGGATGGAGATGCTACTCTATGGATTAAGGGTTCTCTTATAGTGGGCAGAGTCGCTTCAGCTCAAGTCCAGTATCATGACCAATTGATCATATGATTAGAAATTATAAAGGTGTCGTTTATATAGTGTTAGTATTTGTCTATTTGACATTAATTTCAATGCTACTCAAATAGAGATGATAACAGTACGCATGCTTATAGCTAGGTAAATAAGAGTACAAACTATTATATTCATATCTTCAATGCTTTCAGATACACGCACAGGACAATGTCAAAAACAAACAAAACAACTAAAATGAAAAAGAAGGTGAAGTGCATGGTCATTTGTCATTATACCTTTTCTTTATACGTGGCAAAGCAATGTCACAGGAGTAATCTTTTGTCAGGAGTTCATCAATAACCTCATCCACATGCGACAGAGCAAAGTCTATTACCTCACAAAAACATAACAACTTCAGCATACCAAGAAATAGAAAAATAAACTTCAAAAAGCCACAAATCTAGCTAAAACAGTTTATGGTCAAAGTACTTACGCCCATCAGCTAATTTGCGTCTCAATTTCCTGTAATCATTGTACAGCGGCTCTAGATACCGGTACACATCAATATCCGTGCCAGTGAGTCGCAAGTAAAAGGCTCCAAGTACTCGCACATATCTAGAGATAAAACAAATTTTAGCATATGTACAAGAATCAAATTCTATGAGCAAATCTATAAAAAAAAACCTAAGAGAAACATAAAGATGAATTACTTGTAATCTTCATTTTTGATAAACTCAACAACAATTTCTTTATCAGGCTGGATCTGAAGCATCTTCATGACAAGGCAAATGAAAGGCGTGGGTTTACGATTGCCACCATAAGTGCCGCCAACGTGATCCAACTCCATCGCCTTATCAACCAGCGTCTCTGCTGTCAAACCAAAACACTGTTCCTTCCAATAGGTGTTTTGGTAAATTTTCGACCTTAAAATCTTCTCAACCAAGTTTTGCGGGTTTGTTCCCCTAATGCTCTTCGCTGAGGGGTCCGTACGGTTTGCCATTTATGGCTCCCAATGGACGCCAATCTTAGAAAAGAAAATTTAATAACATAAAAGAACAAAAAATGTTATACTTAAGTATATAATAAGTGCAGACTTAGGTGAATCTAGTTTGTGATCATATGAATCATCTTATTTGTAAATTCATATAAAATTTAGCTGTACTCAGATGTTCTTCGTACCATTCTCTTCGATTTTAACTGTTTCATGAGTGTTTTTACATCGGATCAGGATCAACAACTACTGAACTACTAAACCTAAAATAATGCCTAAACAGGGTTAATGCGTAAACAAAAGTCGTATTCAGTTTCGAAGAAAATTAAGGTTAGTTTTATTTCAACTGAAGCAACAACTGGTTTCTACAAGCTGAAACATACACACTGAAGTACAAATAAAGCAATCGAACAAACACTAAGCCGAATTAACACAATAAGATCTCGAACAAACAAATGAAGAAGAAATGAAGAAATCGAACAAATGAAGAAATCGAACAAATGAAGAAGAAATAGAAGATTGTTTTGAGATGTTACCTGTGGAAGCAATGGGCTTGAAGGATCAATAACGATGGAACCACATATGCCTTCGAGAGTAAATCGAAAGCTAATCGGCGGTGATGGAGCTTCTTTGAACCCTAACTTTTTTTACGAAAAGTTGTAATTGCAGTCCCCATCTTTTTCATGTGTACTCTAAACCTCGTCTATTTCTTAATAACTTCTAAATAGACCGGTTAAAAAAACAATGGTTAAGAACGGCGTTAGGATAAATACGGGTTTTGCTATACATACACTTATTTTATACTTAACTTATTTTTTCTTTAAATAACTAATTTTACAACTTTTCATATTTTTCTCTTGTAAAATCATTATTTTTTAAAATACATTTTATTACACCCAGGGGCGGAACTAGGGTGTGGGTTTTAAGCTCGTAGTGTAACGTGTAATGGCGAATTTTTTTAGTGTACCAATTGTTTTACAGGAAATTAACCCATTAGTATATTCAAGTTGATGATATAACAGAAACATATCATTGGGTAAATAGTAAACACATGCCCCTCTCCAACAAGAGGTCTTGAGTTCGAAACTCATATGCTTTAGCAACCTTTTTTTAATTTTCTTCTCTTTTTGTTTAAATAATATTATTAAACTACCTTTATTCTAAAAACACAAATTAAAACCCTAGCCCACATTACTAATTTTCCCCCTTTTTATTTGATTTCTTTGATATAATATTTTTGTTAACATTTTGCATGCAATTTAATTACATTCCGAACTCAACGGAATCGACTTGACCCAACCCGACCCGAAAAATTTTATATTATCTTGTTACAAAATGAATCACCACAAAATAGTGACCCCAATGCGAAAAATTTCTGGTTCCGCCACTGATTACACCTATCCTATCTTTACATTCAAATTAGATTTAATTTAAATAATATTAATGATCAACTTTGTTATGTATATTGGATTGTACATTGAGCATAATTTGGTTGTATTCATTTTTTGGGGCGGTTTTCTTTGCATCTTTTGGGTGTTTTTTGTATTTTTTAGGGTGGTTCGCCCGTTTTGGTATTTTTTGGGCGGTTTGGTATTTTTTTTTTGGTTGCTTTGTTTTTTTGTACGGATTTCTTGGTTTTAGAGGGTTGTTTTTGTATTTTTGGTGTGGTTCAACGCTACTGGAATGATTTAAAGATTTCAGTATTCGATTGTATGTTTTTGACAAACCATAACGATAATGAATTCGCTAACGCTACATAGTACGAAGAAAAATGACAAAATTCCTTCGCGTAGTGCGGGGGAAAAAGCATAATTTTTTGTTTTGGTTTTTTTATTGTTTTTAATATGAGTTTTTTTAATATTGGTGGATACTGACGCTGGTGTTTATTGGTGTCATTTGATATGGTTTTACTTCCCCGGTTGTAACACGAGAGTGGCTTAACACTAGTTAATATTTGAATTCTAAATCAATCAATCTAATTTCAATTTTTTAAATAATATCAAATGTTGTATAATTATAATTAATTAATACTACACCGTAATAGATCTTACGAAGAGATAAGTGTTAAATATATTAACTTGATAAAGTAAATTAATATAAAAGCCTATCATAATATCTCTTGAGTTTTTCAAAAAACTAAATTATAAGTTATTAGAATATAAACAAATTTAAAATAGTATAAAAGTTTATTGGTTATTATTACAATTAATGTCAAAATGGATAAAATGAAAACAAAAGGATCAAATTGTATATTTTTAAAAGCTTAAAGAAATGGGTATGACAAGTAAAAAAAATAAAATGAGGTATGTATAGCAACATCTATAAGTATTTGTATGTTAGAACCAAGGAACGAGTGTGAGTGTGAGTGTGAGTGTGAACATGATGTGTTGTCGTAAGAGATGGATATTTATGTTGTTTTTTATTTGAATGTTATTATTAATAGTTTTAAGGCCCCTGTGTTGCGATGGGAGGCCGTAAAACCTTGTCAAGTAATATTAATCTCACACCATCATCAACGAACAACAATACATGAATAACTCGTATTAAAAAAAAACGGGAAAAAAAACTTAACAAAAAGTAGATGTAAAAATATTGAACCCCGCACGTAAAACGTAAAACATTAGAAGCAATAACTAAGTTGATCTAAGAACCATACGTTAAAGAAAAAATATGTGTAAAAACGTCAAACCACACGCGCATGTTGCAACGTGTTAAATTTAAACTAAAACGTAAAACAAAAATATTGTAAAAGAAAAAAATATAAGGAATCAAAGTTGAAAGTGAAAAGTTCTAGGGATTAAATTGTAAAAGATGTATAACTATTATGGTTAAAACTAAGAAAAAAAAGTAGATACAACCCATTAAAATTAGATACAACCCATAATACACAAACTACTTGGTAATTGGTATTATATTATATATAATATAACAAGTATATTAAGTAAGTTGTAGAATATTCTTTAATCTTCTATGAGAATTACTTTGGTCAAAGCATACTTACAACACCTTTATGCATATGTACAACACTTTTATGCATAGAAGAGTTGTTAATTAGTAATATACTAGTATTAAGCTCCCGTGTTGCGACGGATGTGTGATGTCATGCTAAGAAGCATCAATTTCAAACCATCGTCAGTGATCACCGACACCGGAAAAACTCGTATTATAAAATAAATAAGAACGGAAAAAATAAAACCAAACAGAAAGTATACGTAGAAATGTTGAACCACACGTGTGAAACGTAAAACATTAAAAACAATAACTATGTCGATTTAGGATCACCCGCACGTTGCGACGGGGCCGTTAAACAAGAAAAAAATAGGTGTACGAATGTTGAACCACACGCACACGTTACTAAAATAAAAGAAGAAGAAAGAAACTAATAGCATGTACAACTCATTAATGCATAATGTACAAACTTTAAAGCACGTAAGAGTTGGTAATTAGTATATATTAAATATACGGTGTCTCTGAAGATGCATGTAGTGTAATATTAACTTGCAAGACTATTATCCACCTTGAGCTTTTGGTCTTGTATTGTTGTAGGGTTTGCATAATATGATAAGACACAATGATCTGACATGTTAAACATAACACGACACAATAACTTATCATGTTTTTTTTTTCAAACATGACATGACTTTGTTAAGAAACATGTTACACAAAATGACATGAATAAAAACCTGCTTAGAAACATATGTATATGAACATTTTTTAAGAAACAAGTCTTATGTGACAGCTAATGATTAAGATGGCCAGAAGACGATTGTCAGATGAGTGGATGACGATTTTCGGATGAGTTGATAACGACGACCAGATGACAACAAGCGGATGACGCGACCAGAGATGATAGACGGCAATGGCCAGATGATGATAGCTGGAGGAAAATGGCCAGAGATGGAGATTGAGACTAAGCGATAAGGAGTGACTGGTGAGGAAAATGAGCAGTGGTTTTCAAAGGGTAGTGTCTATATTAGGGTTTTGTTATAAATATTAATATATTATGTATATTTATATTTTAAAAATTAAAAACTATACATAGGTATGTTAACGGGTCTTAACAGGTTTATAAATATTAGACATTTTTAGACACGAATTTGATTTTGTTTTAATATGTTGATTTGTTTAAGACACAAAACACGTTAAGATTGAAGACAAAATCTGTTAATTTCGTATCGTGTTTATAGGTGCGTCAAACGTTGTCATTGTTGGCAGTGCACCGTCCGGGTGTTAGAGGTACATAACACAAGTAGTTGAGTATAGTTGCTTAAGTTGAAAAACATTTCACTTAATGTTTCCACATAAAAAGTCTCTTCGTGAACAGAATGTAATTAATTAACTTTTATTAAATAATGCAAATGGATGAGTAGATTAGAAAGAATTATTTAATAAAAAAAAGCACATAATGCGGTTACTCAACCATACTAAAGTTTAAAATTTAATTTAGGTGTAATTTCATATATTTTACGTTAAACTTTGTAAAATTATATTTTATTCAAATCATGTTTAAGTATCATTGTATATTATACTATGTTAAAGTCCATGTATTACATGGGTGGAATAAATAAAACATATTAAAATTATTAGTTTTATGAATATTTTACTTTTTAATATTATTATCCACTAGTAAAATAAAAATATAATAAATATTAAAAGTTATAACACATAATGAATTAGAAATTATTACTCTATATTAATATGTATTAATAAACTATTAAAATAACTACATTTATGTTTTAAATATTTAATAGTTTAGTTTACTTATTTACAATAATTATCATATAATATAGAGTTAATTACGCAAATGGTTCCTGTGGTTTATTGAAAAATAACAGGTTTGGGTACTAAGTGTTTTTTATAACAAGTATGTGTATTGTGTTTTCAATTTGTAATGAGTTAATGTATTAATACTAACAGACGTTAAGTTTACAGTTAAATCTAAGGGCATCTTCGTACTTTTACCTCACAAGGACTATTTATGTCATTAACACATAAAAAGGACTGGTTTTGTAACTTTATATATACATATACATATATAAATGCATAGACACACACACACACACCCACACTTCTTGAGAGTGTTACCGTTGGAAGATAAACGAACTGGTATTGAATAAGGTTATGGTAGGTGGCGGTGGTGACGGTGAGCGGTGGCGGGAGTGAATCTTATTATGGTGTTTCTTTAAAGTGAGAGAGGGAAGAAAGCATGGAGATGACGATGGGGGTGGTTGGATTATTTTATTTTTATATTTAATAGTTACAAAAATAGTCCCTGAACTAAAAGAGAAATAAAATTACAAATGTGGTCTCTAAATGGGTTATAATCATTTCATTTAAACTTAATAGAAAAACTAACGGTGTTAGTGTTTATACTTTGATTTGTTACAAAATTTAAAACACAATACCCTAAATTGTTACAAAAAACCCTTAGTACTAAAACTTGTTATTTTAGATAAACCACATGGACCATTTATGTAATTAACTCTATAATATAAAAGAGACAAGAATCACAAATATAAATGTATTTGTTTTAACATAATTTATTTAAAAAAGAAAGTCAAATTAATTGTTTTTATAATTTTGGTATTTATTTATTACGAGAGATAGACGGAAAAATGATTTTTTTATATGCTAAAATGATGACACGTGTTATTTGATATGGTAGAATAACGACACGTGTCTTAATAAAACTTTCTTTTATTATAGGTTATAGATTATGCATTAAAAACCTTTTTTTTGGGAAATATATAATTTTACAAATTTAGAAAGAGACATATGTAATTCTCAGGTAGGGGTGTTTATCGAATTGAATAAGTCGAATTTTAAAATTTTCAAACAATATCAAATTAAAAAAAGATAAGTCGAATTTGAAGTTTTCAAACAGGATTCGTATAGGATTCTTATTCGAAAATTTATTGAATTCGATTCATACTTGAAAAAATTGAATTTAATCAAATTTTAATTTATTCGGTTCGTATCTAGTAAAAGATATTATTACTAAAATAATTATTTTCAAAATTCATTCGACATATCTAGATTCAAATTATCAAAATTAAGAAAAACAAGTGATAAACAAGTCAAGAGGTACCGGTTACGATTTAAAATTTCAAATAATAATTTTTGAACTTTTAGTTCTTAATTTTGTCGTATGCATATTTCTAAATTATTATATAAAACAAATAAGTGTAAGTATGTGTATCGAATCGAATCAAAAATCACAAATTCGAAATTCAATTCGAATTTGTTGAAATAGACTACGAATCCAATCAAATTCAAACTTGAAAGTTCTAATCTAATTTTGAATCGGCGATTTTCGACTCTAATCGAATAGGATTTTAAGTTTTTTAGAATCCTATTCAAATATTTAACACCCCTATATGTAAGATTTACAAAACCTTTATCATGATGCATATAAAATATGATAGAATTGCTTATGTAGATCAGTAATTGAGCATTTGGAACATACAAATCAACAACATTCTATATGACAAGGTGTTGAATCTGGAAGCCCGAGTTTCAAAGGTGAGTTTCAAAGGTCACACAACTAGCAACGAAAACGGTTAAATGTGTTCACAAGAGTTTGAACATACAAGAATGATGATGCGAAAATAATTACCTTTAATCATTATTGTCTGAGAACTAATAATAATAAGGTTAGGGTTATAATAAAAAGAGATGTTAATTTAAAAAGTGATTATAGACTTAACAAACATCATTTTATTTTTTTAAAGAGAAATGTAATTTGGTCATTATGTTAAATACTTCAGCTCATTGTGTCTTATATGTTTAAATATCAGCTAATTGTGTCGTATATTTTACATCATTTGTTATATGTATTCATCATTCTGTTTACATATTGAATCATTTTGTGTTATTTTTGTCATTGTTTATATAAATTATATAAACTTATTATCTATCATTTTGTTTACAATTAAAAATACATAATGTTTTACATGTTAGGGATACACAATAATGTTATTTTACCATTATATATATTTTTTAAATTCATCATTTTATAAAAACACTAAGTATTAAAAAAACAGATTAACTAAGACAAGCACAATCAACTGCATTAAATACATAATAATGAGGCATGAGTTTAAAAACGTAAAAGAAAAAATATTATTTTTAATATAACAATATGGTACTCCTTTTAAAGTAAAAATATAAAACACTCGTTATTATGATGTAATTTTTATAAATAAATAATGACACACATGAAAGTTATGAACATTTCAAAATTAGAGAAAACTACTAAATGTTAATCAAAGTGGTTATTCTCAAAATAACCACATAACAAATTTTTCTCTACAATCAGATCTTATAATTAATCAAAGAGATTGTTTGTTGAGATTATGTTTTTATATTTTTTAGTTTTAAGGGTGATAATTCCTCAATAATAAAAAGCTAACATTAGAAGTAAATAAATGTTTATTTGGAATAATATTTTATTTAATATTTGGTTAAAGTAAATATTATTATAAATCATCGTATATTCTTTACTTAAGCTGTAAAATTAACTTTAAAAACGAACACACAAAATGTTTATTATGTTGGATCTTAGGTGAAAATTTTATATTCACTAGATGAGACGTCACATAGATATGTGATAAAGTGTGTAATTATTCATTTGATTATTTCAATATTTCTAAATATATATCTGGTAAAATGTTTCTATTTAATTCAATAGGGATGATGATTCATGTAAAATGTAACTATATGTAGTTAATAGAAGTAGATTAAAAAATATTCTTAGAAAATAGTATTATAATGTAGCAATAAATTACGCAAGTATAGTTTTGATAGAAAAATATGTAATTTACATAATATTAGTCTTCTTTCACATTTCAAATTATTTACTTATCCATAAATGATGAAGATTTTCTAAACAAATCACTATCACGAAGTTAGGGTGAAGTATAGATTCTTAGAAATAATCTTATTGATATTACAAAGATGAATATGACATATGAATGTAACCGACCGAATTCACTTGTATTTGTTAGAAACAACTCGCAAAAAACCCGGATAGATCTAGTCATGAGCAGTGGCGGATCCAGAAAATTTTTTATAGGGATGGAAAATTTAAGGGTTATTTTAGCTAATGCAATATAATATATGCTTTTTCAACCAGTTCAAGTCAGATCATTAATGTAAAAATCATTAAAATGGTTCTCAAACTCATAAATTTGCGTATATGTATGTATATCAAGAATCATATTGAAGCAATTATACTCATGAAAGTGATGATATGTGATGTTTGAAACAATTATACTCGTAAAATTGATGATATGTTCAACATGTTTAAGATCAATCTTGAAACTAATTTAAATTCAACCTGTATTATTATCAAATATATTTATCTTGATATAACTTTTTTTTCTTCCTACTAATTACATGATTATTTGAGAGTGAAATTTCAAAATCCATTTGATTACAAACTTGGTTAGTGAAAAAATATGGTTCGCCGGCCTGTCGGATGATCACCGGACCTCAATGTATTTGTGATAATTTTTCTATTTCTTTAGTTTCAAAAATTTAAGGGAGGGGGGATTGCTAAATTTTATGGGACATGGTCAGGATTTTCGTGTATATATAACACTTAGGCTGTGTTTGATGTTGCCTGACCCACCTCTGACGCTGACTGGCTGACTCGGTCAGCCGGTCAGGGTGTTTGATGTTCACGACGTTGTGTCTAACCCGGTCGGTGGGCTCTGACCGAGACCTAAAGAATTTGATGACTGACCCGATTTCATTTCCCCCACTGCACCTTATCTCCGTCGTCTTCTTCACCGCAATCGCTGCCGTTCAGATCTTTTTCACCATTCGCTGCCATTGTGTCTGACTCGCAATCGCTGCCGTTCATCGCACCTCATCTCCGTCGTCTGACCCGGCGTTGTGTCTGACCCGCAATCGCTGCCGTTCATCGCTGTCGTTGCTCACCTTCACCGCCTCCGTTGCTCACCTTCACCGCCTCCGTTGCTCACCTTCACCGCCTCCGTTGCTCACCTTCACCGCCTCCATCACCATCTCCGTCGTCTTCTCAAGGTAAACCCTTAAGGTCGATTGTTTGAGGTCGATTTGATTTGTTCAGATTTGTTGATTTTGCTTGACGATTTTGGATGTTGATTTTGGATGCTGTTTGAGGTTGATTGTTTGTTTGAGGTCGATTTTGCTGATTGGATTTGTTGATTTTGGATTTGTTTGTTGATTTGTTTGTTTGTTGATTCGTTAGATGTGTATGTATATGGGTATGTATATGTGTATGTATATGGGTATGTATATGTGTATGTATATGGGTATGTATATGTGTATGTAGATGTGTATGTATATGGGTATGTATATGTGTATGTATATGGGTATGTATATGTATATGTATATGTATATGTATATGTATATGTATATGTATATGTATATGTATATGTATGTATATGTATATGTATATGTATATGTATATGTATATGTATATGTATATGTATATGTATATGTATATGTATATGTATATGTATATGTATATGTATATGTATATGTATATGTATATGTATATGTATATGTATATGTATATGTATATGTATATGTATATGTATATGGGTATGGGTATGGGTATGTAGATGTGTATGTATATGGGTATGTATATGTGTATGTATATGGGTATGTATATGTATATCTATATGGGTATGTAAATGTGTATGTATATGGGTATGTAGATGTGTATGTATATGGGTATGTATATGTATATGTATATGTATATGGGTATGTATATGTATATGTATATGGGTATGTAGATGTGTATGTATATGGGTATGTATATGTGTATGTATATGGGTAAGTAGATGTGTATGTGTATGGGTATGTAGATGTGTATGTATATGGCTACTTTACGTAACCAAATTGCTAATCAATTACTTTTAGATGCTTCAAATTAAATTTGTATGCGAACTCTTGTATGACATTTTGCTAATCAACTGTTTGAAATTCGATATGTTTATTTGGATTATGTTTGATTTATGTTAACTTCTATTTTGTATGACATTTTGAATTATTATAATTTAGCTATTTTTATTAATTACACAACACTAGTTAAATTCAAATTCGTTTAAACAACGGAGCAATAATGTTATTTTTATCATTCGGCAGAGTCAGTCAGCTACTAAATCAAACAGCCAAGTTTCAGTCAGATGCAGACTCATTCAGAACCTCTTACTGGGTCAGCTTCTTACTCAGTCAGATCTTACTCAGTCAGATCTTACTTAGTCAGCGCAATCAAACAGCCCCTTACTTTTTTTTAGGGTGGGCGGTTGCTCCCTTCCCTAAAGCCTAGGTACGCCACTGGTCATGAGTCATCTCAAATATAATGTTTTACTTATGCTCACTCCTCGATCGCAACATGAGGAACACTATATCTTGACACAGATCAAACTTTACACTGTAACTCAATGTTAGATTCTATGTATTGCCAAGTAGTATGTTTCACCTCTTTTTATTAAGGAAGATGTTTATATGCCTCTTAAGACACTTATGCTTAGATTAACTGATTCAGTCAGTTGCATTTGTTTTGTTCCAATTATGAGTATCAGAAGATTGATTAGATTTATATAAGTAGTCACCATTATGGAATATCTTAGTTCTTTTTGCTTAAGGATACAATCTATCCTTAAGTTTATCTGGACTCTTTATAGCGTTGGCCAAGTTTAGTTTGAGTTTGTTGAATTATTTATACATATGCACAAATACACAGCATTACAACCACATAAATACACCAAAAGACGTCAAAGAGTAATGCAATCAACCACAAAATCAGCAGACATTTAACATAAAATGATAACCGTTTTTGACAATGTTAGTTTGTGATCTCCATAAGAAGTTAGAAGAAAATAGGTTTATTACCATAATATTATCAAATTAACAATCAGACTAAATAAAAGATATTTTACTCAGGAGAAAATTAAACAAATGATATGTTATTAATTATAAAGAAATATGCATATATTATTATTAAAATGAGTAGATTTAGCTTAATTAATTTAGCAAAAATAATGATAACAATACCAATAATAATAATAAAATTATTTGATTGAGATAACATAAGTACAGAACGTAGATGTATAATAGAATTTTCCTGAAGATGAAGAAAAGCAGTTTACAGATGTGATGGGTGATGTTGCACATCATGAGAAGAAATTTAGCATTCATTAGTTGTCATCAAGGCCCCATTTCCCTTGAGATTCTGATGGTTCTATCACCTTAACTGATCCATCTGTCAACCCCACTGCAAATTGGTTCTGCTCCTGTGGGTGTGCTGCAACCACAAGTGGGTATGGACCTTCATTTCTGCATTAGAAAACATACATTATTATATGCATGGCATATAAGAAAAATCAACTCTAACACGCAAACCCTCAAAGAAAGCTACATGTTCTTACCCGTTCGATAATGATGATGGTGCTAGATATACAGAAGGGGCAATGCGACATCTCAGTTTTAAGCTGTCGGCATCAAACACACCAATGTTGCCATTGCAAAAGGTAGCATACACTAGTTGACTGTTGCACGAGTATGCAGCATAAGATATAGGTGCTGAAAGGTTGTCTTGAGGGACCCACTGCAATCGAAATGATTATTTTTATTAAAAAAACGAATTGAAAACTGTAATGACAGTATATCTCAGTCTAACATGAAATACAGTATGCATTGTACCTGATGTATGAGTTCCATCTTGGAGGCGTCGTATATTGCCAGCTGAGTTTCATGGGAGACCAGCAAACGTATCTGATCAGAGTGGAACTGAACGCGAGTGTCACCCGTAGGTGCTTTGCCAGGTGGCAGTTGTATCTGTACCATTTTCCTCTTCTCCCATGAATCAATGCTCCAAAAACAAATCTGCATTGAAACAATTTATGTAATTAGGAAATAATAATACAGTTAAAAGAACAAGACAGCCCGATTTGACCACAAGTCTCACATGAGCATCAGCAGCTGATGATACCAATACTTTCAGATTGGTAGAAAAAGCAAGGCCAGTTATCCTCTTCTGATGACCTCTCAGCTTTGATTTCACCTAGGAAGCCAGAATAGATTATGTTATATTTGGTCTGTTAATAAAAACGCAGAAAATTAATAAGAAAGAAAAAGATAATCACCTCATCCACCCTAACATTATATATGTGAATTGTAGAATCTTCCATGCCAATAGCTATAATGTTGTTATCTTGAGGATGAAACGCTAGGAAGGTTGAAGCAGGGGGAGGGGGCATAAATGTTGTCATAACCTACATATAAAAATCAGAATGAAGTAAATTAGTTACATGTAGCGTTAATATTATACACAGAAAACACGGGTTATGTAGGGGAGAATATACCTTAAAAGTCATCATGTTAAACAATGAAATTTTCCCACCTGCGGCGGACATTACATAAGAATCATTCTTTGACAGCGCAATGCATGGAACAGCTTCTTCAAGGTTGACACCTGTCACATCATTTGTCATAAGAAGACCACTGTTTGGTTGCCAATGCTGAGGAACAACATTGGCAGTGGCCTTTAACATCACCCATGTCAGAAATCACACATTCATCAGATCCAAATGAGTAAATAACAGATGATGGAATTATTAAAGGTGTAAAGCCAATACTTTTCCAGTTGGATTTTGTTCATTGCGGGCCCATTTCCAGAGTCGCTGAATACCATTTGATCCAAGGGCTACAATTCCAACTCCAGAATTTGTATAAAGAAGTCGAGCCACCTGCATATAACTATCTTGATCAGCATCATGCAACAAAATTATTAGAGTTTGTGTTTTTAAGCCATTTATTGATACTATTGAACCTCAATTCGTGTCATGTTTGATCTTTAACGAGTCAAACAGGTGAAATCAACATCTAGCTAGAATGGAAACGAGTCAATAGGATGAAAATGTCAAAAGTCTTCCAGAGTGTATTTTTAATGTATACAACATTTGCAACCATGTTTGACATGGTGATTATATATAAAGAGTTCAGACATAAAGTGCTTCAGATCAACTCAATGTGTTTCAACACATACAAAAAGTTGCCGGTTTTAACATGTTACCCAATCCTCCCCGCACCCACTTTTCCACCTGTGAACTTATCATGAAAGCAATGATCGGCATACCCTATTGGAGGCTTCTGCGCTCTCCGGCATAGTAACTAGCCGGCACTGGGCAGCATCTACAATTTCAGTCAACTGCCCGGGTTTCATCTTATCAGAAACATCATCCAGATTCCTTGGTTTTTCCAAGCTTGGACCAACAGAGTCAACACCATTCTAAATATAAGATGAATGAAGATGCAGAATAATCAGCAGTTAGACAGAAAGCATATTGTAGTCAGGGTTACAAGCTTATGTGATTTATTTATTCGTTTATTTTGGAGCAAAGTAAAGCCGACTCACAAGAAAGTTGGAAGGTCTGACAGGAGAGCTTTTCTCCACTTTACAGCTAACTGAACTAGGATTAGCCATAGCAGAAGAGCTAGGCATCTGCATCTGGTCCATGGAAAATGAAGGACTTATAAACATCACATTATGATTTCTGCTTAAAAGAAAAGGTTAAACCACTTTAAAAGAGCAGACACCTTGATTGCAGGCGGTTCGATGGAAGATTTTGATGCTTCAAATGGTGGGGGTTCATTTGCTCTTAATGACCTAAGACCAGCAGCATTTGCAAGAATCTTGATCCCGTTGTCGGCAGTAGCAACAGCAAGAAGAGTTCCTTCTTTGTTGAACCTCAAGCGTGGAAATATCTGAAATAATCAGGTAAAAATGGCTTTATAATGCACCTGCCCAAGTGAGTGTATACGACATGGTAAATAGAGGAGGCAGTTTCAACTCATTTGCTTATGGATAGGTCTACTTGGCTTCTGGTTTACTCTAAAAGGTCAAACATATAGATTAAAAAAATGCTTAAAAGATGGTTCAAATTGGTCGAACGGATCAAAAGTCACCCAAAGTGTTCCTTTAATGCATAAAACTTCGTACATCACTTTATTAAAAATATAAGATTATTATTGAAATAGCATTATACTTGACATTATTATAAAGAAAGAGTCAAAATTAGACAAGAAAGT
Organism: Flaveria trinervia; assembly: GCA_025506515.1. NCBI lineage: Eukaryota > Viridiplantae > Streptophyta > Magnoliopsida > Asterales > Asteraceae > Flaveria > Flaveria trinervia. The sequence goes on from JACCIX010000288.1 coordinate 115,792, forward strand.
GTTCCTGGTCAACCTGACCCATTACGTGTGCCATCAGACCACTCAAAGTGTGAAAGATTGAGAGTTAGCTAAAACGTATATACTGACCGGGAGTCCACCATCAGCATCTGTACTAGTGAGAAGATTGACGCTGTCCATGTCCCAGAACTTTATTTGGTTTTCTTCACCAACAGCCAAAAAGTGGTTCTGAGTTGTGTCAAACTGTGCAACCCCACTTAGTTTCTTTCTAAACCCAGCATAAGTCTTCTTAAGGGCACCTTCACTTTCATTCCATTCAACAAGAAAAGACTCCCCTTCTTTGCTAGTTCCACAAGAAAACAATCTGCAACAAAGCATTTCAAGCTGTAACAGTTGATAGTTCTACATTTAAAATATCTGTCACCAAATAAAACAAATACAAACTATATGTTTATATATGTATTCAAGAGATCGAACAAAATTGAATAAACTTACCTACTGCCATCAGCACTGTATAGCATAGTGGTGCAGCCATGACCAGGAGCAGCATAGTCAACTCTAGATCCCATGTTGTCATAGAGCCATGCCTTAATCTTACCATCAATTGCAGTTGAAAATATGAACTGAAATTTACAGCCAAATGGTAACAGTTAATACATTGAAAACCAAGTATAAATACAAGATTTATGTATGTCCATGTATCCTGGCATACCTGAATGGTCTCTTTCTGATGAGGGCATATTGAGTAAACGGGTGCCTCATGTCCTTCAAAAGTAAATAGCTTCCGTCCATTTAAATCCCACACCTGATACATTTCCCTGTTAGTTTCCCACTAGGAACGAAAAATATCTTTCCTGCTATCTACGGAATTATACAAGGTTGTAGATGGTATAGTACACCTTTATTAACTTATCATCCCCACAAGTAACCACACATAGCTGTTTGTTTGGATGAGCAAACGCCAAGTCATTCACTCCTCCAACATGAGCATCAATCTGCATGAAGAAGAAGAAGAGATGGTTCTTAAAGGAGAATCAAACATTTCTTGCTGAACAAGCAACATTACTCAACCCACCTCGAATTGCTGTCGTAAATCATTCGGTGCAGCATAAGCATACAAATGGACTAAATGCTTATTGAAAGCAGCACCTGTGGCATCACAATCAGCTCCTCAAGAGTCCAACTTCAAGAAAATGAAAAAGGAAAAAACATACGTACCAATAACATTTCCATCTGGACTCCACCTAACACGATTCACAGAAATTGGTGCATCCTTTACAAATGACGCCTGCAAATCAACTTGACTGTGAGATTAACTCACTACAACAGTACAGAACTTCAATAACAACACATGCCAAATGCGTTTGCATCTTATGTCAATTTGCACATTATCTTTTACTAAATTACATCTTTCACAAGTTAACTACCTATACCTTAAATTAAAAGCAAGACAAGAAAGATGGTCTTCAAATAATTAAATGTAAAGATAAAGTCAAACCTGAAAGGACAAAGAACAAGATGACATGTCCCATATCTTGAATGATTTTGATGCCAGTTTTTCACGGGACCCAGCTTCCCAAAGAGTGATTTCACCATTAAAAGATCCAACTGTAAGAATGAAATTATATAAAAACCAATGTATATGATTATCATGTCAACCTTCTACACATCAAAAGTTGAAATCATTTCAAGCAGAAGCAGGGATACAATTTCTGATCATACCAAGAAGCAATGTCTGGTGAGTTGGATGGAAATCCATGCTTGTGACAGTGGATCCTTGATGCAGGCTGAAGGCTACTGTTCTTGGCAAGTCCTCCACTGACCAAGAAACTTGCTGTCTTGCAGTTTGATAAGTAACCTAAAGAAGTGCACCGAAATGCTAATGAAATTTCATGGAAATTTACGTACAAGTATTTGAAAAGCAAATATTGATCAAGGTTACCTCTTCTGCAGGCTGTGCAGGGCGCAAACGTTTCATCAACTGTTCATGATCAGCATTCTGATATTCATTCATACCAAGTGTAGCTAGAGGCGTTGCAGGACGTTTTAAAAAAGACACTAGATGACATAAAAAAAGAAACACCAAGTTATTAATCTCAACAGACATGCTAAGTTAATTACCAAACACATGCATTTATGGAACCCTAATCAAATTGAAAGTGCAACCCTAACCTTGATTTGTTGAGCCGGTTAATGATGATGCGGAAACAACACCTGCCTGGACAGATGAAGCAGCAGCAGTATTTGCCATCCACCCTGCTAAAGCATTAGCATTTGCAGTTGCTGCATTGGGGGGAAAGGGCTGCAACAGAATAATATTGAAAAAATCTATTAGAAGATGACCAGTTGATCTCTTTTTTAGGTGGAGTGGGTAAGGGATTACAAGGGAGAAATGTGAATATTGATTGAAAAAGGCAACATACACCATGTGCTCCTAGTGAGGTATAAGCCATGGGCTTTGTGACTGCACCAGGTGGAAGATTGACCGGTGTAGGTACAATGGTGCCATTTGGAGGTGTGCATGTATGATCTGCAAATAAAGTCTTGATATCTGGGTTTGGCCTTGGATTCTTACACAGCTGATGTTGCCAATTTAAGCTAAATAGACAACAAAATAAAATTTTATATTCTAAATGAATCACAAATATATAAAGAAAGTAGTATCTATAAAATAGAAGCTTTACCTCTGATTAATCAAAGTCCTCAATCTTGATGACTTCAAGGTAGGGAAAACAAGCTTCTCACGGAAAAGGGGATTTGCTTCTATTAGCTTTTTCAGCTCAACCAACATAATGCTACGAGCTGCTTTAGTATCACCGTACTTGGATAACTGCTCATTTTCCCTGAATTTTAAAAATATATATATATTTTAAAGAACAACAGAGACCACTACAAATAAACCACTTTAGACAAAAGGGAGCACATCACCTGAAATTTGTAAGTGTTAACAGCTGTGTAATCTCCTTATATAGATCTTCATTGAATGTTGAAAAGACTTTCAAATCATTTACCAATATCTCAACAGCTTTTGCCTTATCTTGCCTAATAAAGTCAGATACAAACATAGACTATCAGATCAGGCGAATATACCAAACACCATATTCAACACGACAGTATTCACTTCAGTCAACACGTACCTGTCAAGAGCTTCAAGATACTTCTGTTTCCTGATTTCAAAGAAAATCTTCATTGAGTACCTGTTATCATCAACCTTGGTGTATCCAGACAGATACTTTTCCACTTCATCCCATTCACCAGCATGAACTTTCTCCTCAAAATACTTAACATTAAAGAAAAAACCAGATTCTTGCTCAAGCCTACATGAACATTATAGTTGCATTAGCCAGAAAATACATTAGACTCCTTCAAATGATGTAATTAGCATCTATCAGATGACACAAAACTTAGAAAATCAGACCCACCCATTATCAAAACGAGTAACAAACAAACAAACATAATTAACAAACAAGTAGGTGTTGGGAGGGCAAGATGAGGGCATACAATTCCTCTATCCAAGAGACAAAGAGGCTACTCCACCGAGACCCCCAGACACACTAAATCAACACAAGAACCTAACTTTATTTCAAAATAAGTAACACCAACATCTAATTACCAAAACCCACCCAATATTTCCCCAACAAAGCACAAAATCAGGCCACAAACACATATTACCATTCGTCTAACAGATCAACCATCAATATTAACCCTAGAAAACAAACACCTCCAAACAAACAAACCCTCGAAAACACGACATACCAACGACACAAAAACGATCTACACAACTCCTTTCATAAACGCTACACATCTCATACCTGTGTACGGCCTCCTTAAACTTCTCCTCTTCGAGAAATTGCAGTATCAGAAACACCAATTCTCTGCTCAGCGACGACATTGAAACAAACTACCACAACAAATCACAGAAACAGTGAGCAATTTAACCATCAAACAGATCAAAACTCCTGAAATCGAAAAAAAACTCTAGTTTATTTCTAGGGTTTTCAGCTAAAAGTTGCAGGTTTCAATTTCAAAGGCTGCGAAGAAGATAGAGAGAGAATGGTGTGGTGGGGGACTTGGTCTCGCGATCTTCGATGCGTTTTTTGGCAGAAGGGTCTCACACCTTTATCTACTGTCTTATCAATAAGTTCAGGTGCTTATCATCGCGTTTTAAGGGGTGGGATGATAAGTACGTGTGCTTATCGTTTCGTGAAGTGGTAGATGACGTGAGTGTACTGTTTTGCGGATTTGAAATGAATGATGAAATCAGTTGAGGGAGATTTCAGTTACGGCAGTGTAGTACTTATTTTATTGTTTATATTTTATATAGTTGTTTTATTAAAGTGTCGCTTTCGTCTTCCGTGCGAGATTTTGAATTTATCGCGTTATTTTGGTTTGTGGTGAGTCGTTGAACGAGTTACGAGAGACGAGATGAGAAAAAGTGGTGTGATTAAGGTGGTAGATTCACGCTTTATGGATAAGTGGGACCGGGATTGTAGAGTGTTCAATTCATGGTTGTTACTTTAAATTTGGCATAGTGATAATTTAATAATAAATTATTAAATTGATATTTTTTCCTATAATTTTATTATATTAGAAAAACAACAATTACTATGAAGTGGTAGGTAAGGGCAACAAGTTTCGTTGTAATCCTCTATTATATAGCATGCCAAATCCTACAAAAATCAAAGCTTTGGAATTTAGGGGTGGTGTCATAAGTACTCGTTAGAGGTGTAAATGACTTAAGTCAATTTGAGAACTACTCGAGATCGATTCGGTATAGAGCTCGAACAAACCAAGCCTAAACGAGCTCGAGCCTGAATTATGACTTGATTGGTTGTCGAGCCCGAGCCTTCCATTTGAGAATCGTTATAACTCATTAGCCTTAACGGACCGACTAATATTTTTTTTGTATTTTTAATATATTTAATTTAATATACTTTTATTTAAGTTTAACCCCGTCCTCCATTTGTTAGACTCCTAATTTTCCTCTTGCTAATACTAATCTTTAAAAACTTTAAACCCTAACTACCCCATAGTATATTTACAGTCGACATCAACCAATTGCCCTCTGGTCGTCCTCCTCTCAAGGTGCATCACCCTTGCCGCCAGTCGTCCTTCTCTGCACCATCATCATTTATCACTCGCTTGTGTCCTACTTGTCACCGATCTCGAGCCACATTCATCGTCTGATTTGTTTACATGATGATTTAGGTAAGATTAATCCTTCATTGTTTGAACCTAATATGTAAATTAGTGAAAAATACAATCATAATTGAGCTTGATGCGGTCCTTAATGAAATAGAGCATCAAAATATGAAGAAAAACACATGAATAAGTGTAGCAAGATGAGCTTGTAAACAAGGTCAAGCCAAGCTTTAGCTCAATATTTGTATTATACGTGGCATAGATCGAGTCCAGTTGAGCCGATCTCAAGCTTAAGTTTCACTATTCGAGCCGAGCTCTATCCAAGAATAATAGGCTTAAACAAGATCGAGCTTGAGCTCGAGCTTTTGTAAAGTCCAACGAGCCGATAATTAGGTTTCTTTTATTAGTGGGTAGTTATGTAAAGTATTGTAGATGTACCATCTTAAAGGACTTAATGCAAGTTGACAGACCCAAGTATTGAAAGCTCATTATGGTTACACCTCTTAGTGATCTTTTATAAATAGAAGGATCCTTCTTTTCTAAAAGGAAATTTTTTAATCCCTTTCTTTTATAATTGCAGACACAATTATACTACATAATTTTAATCTTATCAATGACAAATCAATTGACTTGACCATTAGATTGTCCTTAATGCTAAACCCTTTGGGCCTGTAACGACCATGTGTTTATCATCTTTAATTGTAATCAATGGATGAGCACAATCATGGTAGATAGGAGTTGGGGTTGTCGACATCTTCTACATGTGCAACTTGGATCAGATAAGCACTTAAGTCTCTGGTTGACACACTTTGAAATCTTGCATACCCTTAAAGTTTTGTGCCATTGCACTTTAAAGCCCGCAAAGGCGTTCAACACCTTTATCATGTAGATTCATAATCACATGTACTCCTAGAGGTTGTTACGTATGTACTACTATGTAGCTAGAATGAATGTTCTTAGCTGCTAGCCTATTCATGACTAAGATAAATGTAGGGATGGTAATGATACGGGTTTGGTCGGGTATGAGTAATCCCAACCTCATATCCAATTGGAAAAGTGTGTCCCATACCCGACCCAAAACTCGTTGGGTATTTATCAGATATTTACCCGACGGGTATCGGGTATACCTATTAAGGTTATTAAAATGACCAATTGGGTATATATGTTGGGTATCCACCTCATATGAAGCTATATTTGCATATATGTATTAAAAATATTTTTTGTTAATCTATGATATTAATGTGTCATCTTTGTAATATTTATTATAGTTGTTCTTTTTTGTATTTTTCATATTCTTGTAGCATGTGATTGTAATTTTATCATCTATATAAACTCTCCTCCACTAATTATGGAGCATTGAGACTTTCCAATTAATATGGTATCATAGAGCCTTTCTCTTTTCACCTCCCTAAATTACTATTTTCCTTCTTCTTCTTTCCCTTCCCTTTCCATACGTCTCCCTCTCTTCACTTTTCTTTCTGCTTCTCTCATGGCCTCCTCTTCCAACAATGATGGCCCCATACCTATGAACACCATTATTCACATGCTAATATCAAACTATCTTTATCAAATTATCTTTTATGGAAGAACCAAATCCTTCCTATCCTTTGCTACCAAAATCTTCTTGGCCATGTTGATGGCTCTGCTCCCGTCCCTGTCCCCACGCTTCTTCAAACCAAAAAATCTATTGATAACCCGGCCTATCTTACTTGGGTTGTGGCTGATTAAAATACCATTATCATCTTGCAAGCTTCCCTATTAGAAGAGGTCGTCTCTCTTATTGTCGGTTTGCCAACGGCTCGACAAATTTGGACCTCTCTTGAGGCTGCCTATGGCAACTCCTCCATTGATCAGGTTCATACTCTTCACGATCAACTCCGACTTATACACAAAGGATCTAAATCTATTGCTGAATATGGTCGCTCATTTAAGGCCTTATCTTATCAGCTTTCTACCATTGGCCATCCTGTTGATATCAATGATCAACTGCATTGGTTCTTGTGTGGGCTCGATCCGTCGTTTGAAACATTTTCTACCACTGTTCGCTCCACTCGCCCTACATCTATCTTTGCTGACGTACTTGCCCGAGCCGAAATCCATGAATTGTTCCTCCAAGCCCTCCATCGATCATCCTCTCCTAGTGTTGCTTTCTATGCTGAAGCCTACGCCCCATCGGGTCGGGGTCGTGGTAGCCGAAACCCTCGCTCCAACGGATTTGTCATGGGTTGTGGATGTGGTAGACATCCATCTCACTGCCAACTTTGTCGCACAAACGGCCAATATGCTAATACGTGTCACAAACTTTCTACATATGCTTCTCAATCATGCGCGACCGATGATGACTTAAAGAAAGCTTTTGTTGCTCAATGCCATGTCAATACTTTCGGTCCCCATTGGTATGTTGACTCGGGTGCATCGGACCACATGGCCACATCCGCTAAAACTATGTCCACCATCTTCTCTACCAGGTAATGATTATGTGACTTTTGGGAATGGAAAATCTCTTCCCATCACTCACAAAGGTTCTTGTTCTCTTCCTAATAATCTTCTTCTAAAATACGTTTTGGTTGTACCTGTCAGGACCTGGTATTTGACCGAAATACCTAGAGATTAACGTGTAAACCAGATCAAATAGTGCGGAATCCTATTTGATTGGCGATCCAATCAGTGAGAACACACGAAGAATCAATCAAGAATTGAAACTAACGTTAGAAATCGATTGGGAATCGATCTAATGTGTTCTATGAACTTGGAGAACGAATTGGAAGGTTTCTGGACGGCTAGGGTACGTCTGGAATCGTAATTTTTCGAGAGTCCCTCTTTTTCACGAATTGAGTTGTATTTATAGGTTGGTATTATTCAATCGTGCGACTGAACCATTAGTTTGGTTCAGTCGTGCGATTGAACCATGCGGTTGATTCATTCGTACGACTGAGTGTTCAGTCGTGCGACTGAGCCAATCTTATGTTACAATCGTACGACTGATCCAGTCTCCTGGTTTAGTCGTGCGACTGAGTCAATCGTGTGAAGTTATTCATGCGTATGGTTCATTCGCATGAGCCATTCGCATGAGAACTTCATTATGTTAAGTTTGAATGTATTCATTAATAAACATTATATGTAATCATTCAAGCAATCACTAACCTAATTAACCAATTCAATGTCGACACATTAATGAAACATTAAACATTATAACTAACAAACTATCAATATCATTTCATTAATCATACCCAACAAGATCTATTACATCACATATCATGATCTAGGGACATACATGTATCAACAAACTCCCCTTTGGACCTAGATCTCTCTAATGTCTTGTTTTCTTCATTACCTCCTCATATTTCTTGTACTTGTCCTCTTGTGTGACTCCCGCGTGAATATCAATGCGAAGCAAAGTCTTATGACATTTTGGAACTGAAGTGCCTGTACAATATCTTGCGTATCATAGAACAGAGGCCACTTGTACAGTGTATAACATCATTTTCCGACAAGTTGGTAAGCCACATTGGATCGAATACTCTGATTGTATCCATTTGGCCCTCTTTATCTAGGACTATGACCGCTTCTGCTGTTCTCCAATCATAGTACCACCACTTAAAGTGTGGTGTGAAATCCTTTGTCATTTCACGAAGTGGGATTCTTGACATTATGCGCGGAGGATTCCACTTCAACACAATCTTTGTTTTCCAGTAATGGCATCCATTCAGACCTTCTAATATACCTTGTAGGTTGTTGAGGTCTGAAGTTAACCCACCTGGTGTGGTACTCTTTCTTTAAGACAGCCTCAAACCAGCCTGACATCTTTCTCGGGTCAGCATACAACAGCTTCAATTTGGCCAGCTGGTTGAGCTCAAAACCTGGTAGAGTCTTTAGATCATGTGGAAATCTAAAGTACTCTATGCCCTTCTCCCTCTTAACGGCATAAACGTTAAGATCATCAAAATATGCCCATGCTATAATCCTGCCTGACACCTTAAGATGTTTCTTGACGCTGTAGAGCTTGGTGTAGGCATCCCTCTTCGGTGCAGCACGTTGGGCTCTAACTTCTTTAAAACATTCAGCCCATTCAGCCTTACGGATATCAACATCATCCTTTGCAGCTTGTGCCATTCCCTCTGTTTTCTCTGACTCTTGCTCTATTTTGTCTAACATCTCAAATGTATCACCGACCAGGGATTCACCCAAATTGGGAACCACATTACCCTCATTGTCAGCATACTGAGGATAGTGCTCTGCAGTGATATCTTCAACCTCAACTTCATCAACATCATTTAGTTCTTCGTCACTGGTTGAATCAACTGTTGGAGCATCCTTGACAATTTCATCAGGATTGAGTCTTAACATCTCTGCCAGTGCTCGTTAGATAGGTCATGAATTATTTCACCTTCTTCAGGGGTATAACTCACTGACCTTCTGACAATCCCTTGCAGATCAAGAATCATTGTGAGTTGAGACTTGACCTGTTGAAGGGGAGCAATATCAAACTCATCTCTTTTGTACTTTGGATTTTTATCCTGAATACTCGGCTCATCACGTGAAGGGCAGAAGCAGAAGCTGACTGATCTTGTCTGTTCTTTGATCTTTTCTCTTGCCCTGGAGCTGAGACAGATTCAGCTGCTTCTCCTCCGTCAGTGTCTTCATCTTCATGCCATTCTTCGGTTTTCTCTTCATCAGTTTCACTCTCATATCATCATCGTCTTCATCATCTTCATTTTCATCATCATTTCTGTCCCCATCCCTTATCTTTAAAGGCTCCTCCTTTGATCCTTTCAGCTTTAGCAAAATGGTCTTTTTAGCCTTTTCCAACTCCTCTATTTTCTTCCCTGAGGTGACGCTTTGAGCTTGGAGAATGGCTATCTCGTTGCTCTGGGCAGTCATCTGTCGGGCCTGCCTTTCTATCACTTGAGCCTGCTCTGTGATTTGGTGAGATTGTGCAACAGTCAGGTCAGTAAGCTGGCAGATTTGGGAGGCCTTTTCCTCATCGGCAGCCAGCAAACGCATTACCATTCTGTTTAGTGCCGACAGCTGTTCTTCTACTGTGACTGTAGGTAGAGATGATCTGTAGGTGAATGAGGGATAGGCTGAGGGCTCGGTTTGCTGGCTAGTGGTGGTGGTGGTGGCCGTGGTGAATATCGGGTCAGGTCGGGATGATAGTGGGGTGTGAGTGGGGTGAATGATGTAGTGGTGGCTGGGATGTCTTGTGGTGGTCGGTCTGGTGGTGTCTGCGGTTGCTGTGGGGGCTGTGGTGGCTATGGTGGTGGATGGTGTGTCTGAAGAGGTGGTAGTGGCTGAGGTAGTAGTGATGAATGTCAACCGCCGTTTTTCTTAGGTTTCTGCCCATCGGGTTGAGCCATCCGTTTTCTCCTCGTTCCCTTCGAGGTGGATGCTCCCCCTCCGACCCTGCCGATTGACCCTGGAACATAGGTCGGGTCGGTCTCTGTCGCTCCAGAGTCTTCTTGGGTGCTCACCAACCACCCGAAGCCCATGTACTGTGGGAACCACTTTACTTCCCACAGTCCTGGTGAGGGGCTCCTCATCAGAATCTTCTTCTTCTTCTTCTGTCTCAAGGACAAAATCGTGATGAACCCAGCTGATTCGGTAACTTCTGCAGCCGGGGCGTATGCTGGAGGCACAACATCAGACGTAGTGTGCCGCTCTGTGGAACAGGCCTATTGTCTCTGGCACCCCCACTATCGTCATCATCTGAATCATCAGTAGGTAGGACAATTGGCTCCACGTCGGAGTCACTGTCCTCGTGACGCCATTGGCGTCTCCCCGGTGCCACATAACTTTCATCTGCTAAATGGCCAATCAGCCTCTTTTCCTGGGGCTTAACTTGCTTGCCCCGGTACACCACCATCCTACCCAAGTAGTGTCATCCATAAGTTCCAAAGTCACTGTATCGTGACTTTCCTTGGGGAGCTGAGGCAGCTTCTCATTGAAAATCATCTAAAGAAATCTTGGATACATACAAAAACCTTCTTTCCCTTTTGTTTCAATGTTCTCTACCAAATAAGCAAAGATCATATTAGAGAAGCTGAAGGGTGGTTCAACACCAGAGCCACGAAGGCATTCTGTATCTGATCTGATAGGTCATCGAAACCACCCCTTCTCGAAGCGATGCACTTAAGAATCACATGTGCCAGATATTTGTATTGTGGGCACAGGTTGCTCTTATTTAGCACCCCCGAGTTAATGTCCCCCGCATACTGATTCGGAGGAAACACCCTCTCACTATCAAAGGATGTAACTAGTGGGGTGAGTAGAGTCATCCCCAAACTCAAGGATTCTTTGGATGTCAGTAGCGGTAATGTTGATCGCTTGACCCAAGATGGTTTCTGATGCTGTATGGCTCACGAGAACGATCCATTGAGGCATTCTCCCAGAATGCCTGGTGTAGTGATTTGTAAGGCGTGCACGGCGTAGATATAGCCTTATGTACCGTGAGCGTTTGAGGAAGGCTATAATATCGGAGAACTTGGCCCCGTTCCGAGTCGTGTGGTCCAAATGGGCACATATGTTGTGCTTTGGATTAAGAGACCATCGGTCAGCCATTTTTCCTGAAACACAAAACACCTGATCATTAGTACATAATACATTGGAATTCAGTTCTAAGTGTAGTGTTTCACTTCCATTCTGATTTATTCATGCGAATGAATCATGCGACTGGAGTCATTCGGTTGCTCTTAAGTACGACTGAGTTCACTCGGTTAATTGAGACATGCGATTGAGTTCAATCGGCTGATCGAGACATGCGATGAGTTCAATCGGCTGATTGAGACTTGCGATTGAGTTCAATCGGCCGACTGGACTCATTCGGGTGGTTCATTCGGCCGAATGACCCGATCGTAAGGTTCAATCGTGCGATTGGAGTTCATTCGAACGACTAGTTCGCTTGCCCCACTGTTCGATCGCCTGTGGGGTCGAATCTTGACCAATTTAAGTCATTTAACAGTGTTTAATGGTCCATTAGCCTCGTCTACTTGTCACTAATAACCTATTAAACTCAATTTTAACATTTTGCTTAATTTACATAGGTGATAGGTCATTTCACAGTTCGGTTCTTGATTCAATCGAGTGTCTCTATTGTAGGTTCGGTAATCTGCTGATTTTGGTAAGATTCAAAGAGTAATGTACCTGTAAATCGTCACTCGAATGTAAGAAACTTAATAGCAATGTAAATCAGGATCTGTAGCAATTTTGACAGAGTACAGGAAGAGTGCGATTTGAGTGCGTTTTGGTGTGATGAGGAACATGCGATCGGCTGAGGCCCTTAAATACTGAACCTAGGTTCAATCGCCGACTGGCCTCATTTGCTCAGTTCAATCGGGCGACTGAGTCTCAGTCGTACGATTGGCCTAGTCAATCGCCTTCAGTCGGCCGACTGAGTCTCAGTCGTTGACTGCCTCATTCGGTCTCCTTCATTCGCATCTTTAGTTGACCGACTGAGCCTCAGTCGGTCTACTGTTTCATTCTCCCCTGTTAGGATCAGTGATCTACGTTTGATTGATTAGAGAGTATAGCAGTGGAATTCTAACAATGAATTAGCCAATTCACAAGAACAAAAGGATATTCAATGTAAGAACAAAATGGTTATAGATAGAGAGAATTCTGCAGATATATTTCATTCAATATTCGCTTTCGTGGTAAGGATGTCACAATTACAATTAGGTCGACACCTCTTATATAAGAGATGTGACATCTGCTGATGTCACTTGATAGTGACATCTAACAGAATTTATCACAAACTACTGATAGTTAACACAACTACTGAGATGTCAACAGCTGACATTTTCTTACAAAAATACTAAGTGTTAACTATTATTACAACTACTGAAAAGAACTACTGAAACAATAACAACTGAAGAACTTACTCTTCAGTTGTTTTACAAATACTGAAACAAGAAACTACTGAAAGGTAACCCTCACAACTACTGAAGAAGACCTCTTCAGCGTTGTGACAACGTTTGATACTTTGGTCTTCAGCACTTGTGTCTTCAGACTTTGTCTTCAGCACTTGTGTTTTCAGTAGTTGTTGTGATGTTTGTGGGACTTAAAGGTTTTTCTGATCCGGCTCATTGGTTCTTTTGGTCCAACAACTCCCCTGAACCAATGCAGCCAAAACCTTTAACTTTATGAGGTCCCACTTATTGTTGGCAGAATGGTTGGTCTTTTTCCTTCTTGATCAGTTGAGAAGATGACCCTATAAGCATTGGCCTGGGAAGAAATCTTAGAGATCTGTTTGGCAAGGTATGAATGGGAACTCTGTTTGGGGAACTGGACACAGAGTTGTTACCCCATTCATGAGATCTACTTCCCCATGATGAGTCTGTACGACTCTCGAACATAGGCCTCAAGGAGAACAACCTGTTCCTCCTTGGAGAGTTCTTCTACTCCTCCTTCAAAGAAGAACTCTGGACCATAGTCTCAGATAAGTACTTTACAGTCCTGCCATTCTTCAACTCCACAGTAGTTATCTCCCTATAGACAATTCATCAGGATGAGTGCCCTCAAGAAGTACCTGGAGCTCATTCTTCTTATGTCTTCAAGCTTCTTATATATCCCCTTTTTGATCATCTTGTTTTCCAGTAAGGCTGAGGGGTCATTTTTGATTGATGAGCCTTCTTGAATTCATCGATTATTTCCCAGGGTGAGACTACAATGGCCAACATGATTGTAGAGTCTATTGTTTTCTAACCTGGCCATTGTATCTATGTGGAATGGATCTTTTGTGGATTCTAGAACTCACCTTGGGGTCTGGCCATACTCTCACTCTTTCCTTTTGATACTGAAATGTGTGTCTGAGAGTGTACACCTCTGAGCATGCCCTTTCATGGCTGTATAGATGATGACTGAGGAAATTCCTTGTCAACCATCTTCAGTAGTTGCTCATCGTGCTGCTTCTGCTGTTCTTCATCTTCTATTTTGACTCTAACCGTTTCCCTTTGTGAGTCAGGTGTGATCATGAGTTTGACTCCTGGGTTCTGGTAGCCTTAGAACAGCAGAGAGTGGCAGACTATCATCTTCATCCTCTTCTTCTTCTTCTTCTTTCTTCTATCCTTAGCACCCTTCTCCTCCTTCTAGTGCATCACTGGATGATGGTTTGGTTGGTTTTTGGGTAAAGGAATTGGTTTTGAAGGTTGAGGATGTTTGGATTTGGGTTTTGAGATTGGTTTGGAGATTTGAGGGGTAGGCTGTTTTTGAGTGGGTGATTGGGAAGGTTGTTCAAGCATTTTGTTGTGAGTTTGGCTTTTGTGAGTCTTGCCATTTCAAACCTTTTTCCAGCCCCAGCCTCATCAAGTGCTTCAATGATTATCCGCTTATGAAATTGCTCAGACAAACAGATTCTGGTGGCTATAGCCAGAATGCTGTCTCTGGTCCATGAACGAATCTCCATCAGTGATCTTCCTAAGTATTTGGCTATGAATCGAATCATGATCTCCAATCTCTCTTTCTCTAGCACATTGTACCCAGCCCATCTGTTTTGAATTTCCTCTACTCCAACCTCCTGATCTCACTTCTAGTGTGGCTGTATCAAAGCCTTGCTTGAAGAGTTGCTCAATGATTTTGTCCATGGATCGGCTGTGTGTTTCATCTGCATCTTTTACCAGCTCTTCCAAGGATTTTTCTTCAGCATTCGTTGATCACCAGCACTTTTCTTTCTTTTGTAAGTGATCAGTTGTTGTTCCTTTTCCTTTTCAACTCCTTGGTTTTCTCTTGTGCCTTCTCATCCTCAGTTCTTTTTCTTTTCTTTTCTTTCACTGCAGTACTCTCCCCCTTTTTGGATGCATTGGTGGCAGGGGTTCGTACCGCAGAAATTTCTTGTGCACAACATCATCAATGAGTGGTTGTAGACTTGAGGAGATCCTCTCATCAATGGCTTTATAAACAATGCCATTGATGATGGAGTGATGAGAGGTAGGGATTGTTGGAATACAGCAACCATCTGCTCAGGGGGTTTTGTCCCGAGAGATAGTGCCAAAAGCAGAGGCTGGAGGCTCAGTGAAGTGAGAGGGTACAGTGTTTGGGGGACCTTCAAATGAAGGTGCTATCTGTGGGTTGGTGGGGGCAGATGGACTTACATCCTGAGACTTCTTGGCAAGCAGTTCTTGTAGTCTGCTTACCTCAGCTCTAGGATGGTGTTGTGGGCTAGAACGTCATAGAAAAAGCCCAGGTCATCATCAGCAGATGCTGAATCACCTGACCTCCTGCTTGTAGCAGGATGTACATGCACTGGGTGTAGACCAGTTTTAGCATGTGCCCCTTTGTCTTGGAACTGGGGACTTCCAGCCTCAGGACTGTGTCCTTCATCAGCTGTTGCCTCTAGTGAGGTCTTAGCTATGTTACCAGCCTTATTCTGATCATGTGCTGATTCAAAGAGGTGGCGAGCCTCACTAGATGTTCTAATCTCCCTATCTACACCAGGAGATAGAATTTGTAAACCCTGGTGCTGTGGTGTTGTCAGAAGCATGGTGATCCTCTTCCTCAATATCTGTGGTTCTCCCTTTGTGGTGGTTTTTGGGGAGGAGGAGAGGCATGCAACGAGTCAACACGTTTGCAGTGATTATGGTTGGACTTTGGGGGCGGTTGCATGGGGAGATGGGGTAAAAGCAGTGTGCACCTAGGGAGGATGGTGCTCTTCAATGGCAATCTCCTCAAGTGAGGAAGATCCCAGATGGTGGTACCCCTTTTGTGGTGGCTGCAGGCTCCTTTTGAGAGGAATCCTGAGCGGCTGTGGCTGGTAGAGTCTCTGATACTGCGGGGGGTTTAAACCAGCAAGTATATCCTGCCTGGGTGATACAGGAGCATCTTCAGGGGACTCATCTCCCTGAATAGCTGTTTTGGGGTGTTTGGTTTTGGTTTAGTGGGGACTTTGGTTTAGTGGTGGAAGCTGTGGGTTCCCTGTGCTTGGGCTTTAGCATTCGGGCAGCTTCTTTGAGAGTAAGGTCTGAGTTGTGCCTGGAGTACCTCAGCCAAAACAGCTGGTGCAGGGACTCCAAGGCCAACAAGGCCATCAGATTTTAATTCATCTAAAATAATGGCCATCGTAAACCTAGGATATAATGGCCATCGGGTTTCCGCAGGTTTGAGCCAAGTTCTTTATTTCTAAAACACGATTTCAGAAAAATTTAGCGGTTGGTGTTCTAGAATAGAATACAATACCTGTTGCCATTGGGATGACATTTGATCCCAAGAAGATGTCTTGGAGGCTAAGCAACATTTACCATGTGAAAAATAAATTCTCAGCATCATGGAAATGTTTCTTCAGAATGGTTGTAGCCCGAAGATCACCTTCATACCCATGATTGATAAGGACATATCTGTTGTGCCCTTTGGGTATTCAGTCACAGTGGTGGAGTCGTGTAAGTGGTAATGCCTGACGAATGATGTCGGCTGTAACGACCACTGGTTTCTGGTTGACAAGGGACCGAACAGAGATTTGGCCGGTAGACTCATCAGTATGAACAAAAGCATTTGAGCAGAATTGACTGAGGGATTCAGGGTAGATTGGTCGATTCAAGAGAAAGGCTGTGCGATATGGGGAATCCACCATTAAGTCAATGGCATTATCATATTTGTTCCAGAAAGCCGACTTGGTAAGGTAAGCAACGCAGTTATGTCGTGGTTTCAGACTCATGGTCGCCATGTTTGAGAGAGAGAAGCTCAGAAAATAACGGCTAATGAAACATTCAAGAAGAGGACAGGTATTTATAGGGTAGGGGTTAGAAATGACTGAAGGGTTTAGTGTTAGTCATTAGTAGTTTTAAACCGACTGTTGACATGGTATTACCCTTTCAGACGTTGAACAGCTGAAGTCGTTTTTTAGGCATCAGCAGTTAGAAAACTACTAAAGACCATGGTTTTGACTTCAGATGATGAAACAACTGAGGACTTGGTGTTTGTCATCAGTAGTTGTGAAACTACTGAAGACAGTGGTTTTTGTCATCAGTTATTGTAAACAGCTGAAGACTTGGTGTTAGTCATCAGTAGTTATAAAACTACTGAGACATGTTTTACTTCAGTTGTTTAAAATGAAACAGCAGTTGTAGAAACAACTGAAGAGAAAGTTCTCTTCAGTAGTTTTCTCGTCAATTCAAGCCTTTCAGCTGTTTCATACTGTCCTCAACACTTACTCATCAGACTTTGCATCTGCTTTTCAGGTGTTTCATAGGACGTCAGTACTTATCTGTTTGTACTTATTTCAGTAGTTGTAACTACATTAGTAGTTGTAACTACATCAGTAGTTTAGAACAGATAAAGTACTTCAGTACTTGTGAGGCATTTAGCCGTCAGTAGTTATAAAAACACTAAAGGTGAAAGGACTCATCAGTACTTATATGTGACATGGTTACCAATGATCACCAGTACTTTGTACTGAAATCATCAGTAGTTGTCACTTATTCTAGCTGCAGCATACCAAGCCTTACACAAGGTTTGGAAAGTAGAACTATCCAAAGGTCTTAGTAAAAATATCTGCAAGCTCATCAGCACTAGGCACAAACTTAGGATCAATCAGACCTTTTTCAAACAATCCCGAATAAAGTGATGTCTGATCTCTATATGTTTGGTCCTAGAGTGCTGGACAGGATTTTGACAATACACAGAGTTGAAGCACTACCATAATAATGAGTCTTAGTCTCTGTAATGCCATAATCCAGAAGTTGGTTCTGAAGCCAGAGTACCTGAGAAGTGCAACTTGCAGCAGCAATGTACTCGGCTTCAGCAGTTGATTGTAGCAACAGGTTTGTTTCTTACTCTGCCAAGAAATCAAACAGTTGCCTAGGAATTGACAACCACCAGAAGTTGACTTTCTAGTTAACTTGCACCCTGCATAGTCACTATCTGAAAAAGTAACTAATTGCAAGAGTGTCCAGTGGAATACCAAAACCCAGAGATTGTGTACCTTGCAAATATCTAAAGATCTCTTGACTGCAATCAAATGAGACTCTTTAGGAGAGCCTGAAATCTAGCACAAACACATGTAGCAAACATAATATCTGTCTAGAAGCTGTTAAATACATCAAGGACCCAATCATACATCTGTAAAGTGTTTCATCAACAGCTTTACCTTTCTGACAGCATCCAGTTGTGTGGTGTTGCACATGGGAGTAGAACAGGGCTACAGTTTGGTAAATCAAACTTATTCAGAAGATCTTTTGTATATTTTGGCCGATGAATAAAGTTCCATCAGCCTTTTGTTTAATTTGCAAGCCTAGAAAGAACTGTAATTCTCCCATTGCACTCATTTCAACCCTTTTTCATTAATGTTGTAAAATCATCACACAACCGGGATCAGAGGATGCAAAAATGATATCATCAACATAAATCTGAACAAGTAGCTTATGCTGATCCACCTTCTTAATAAACAAGTTTTATCAATGGAGCCTCTAGTGAAATTATTCTTAAGAAGAAAAGTGGAAAGTGTCTCATACCAGGCTCTAGGAGCTTGTTTCAACCCATAAAGAGCCTTATCAAGTTTATACACCCATTCAGGATGTTTATTATCCTCAAAACCTGGTGGTTGACACACATAAACTTCTTCTTTTATTTACCATATAGAAATGCACTTTTGACATCCATTTGAAAACTTTAAGATTGTGGAATGCAGCATAGGCTAAAAACAATATGATTGCCTCTAGTCTGGCTACAGGGGCAAAGGTTTCATCATAGTCAATACCTTCTTCTTGTGAAAACCCCTGTACAACCAGTCTAGCTTGTTCTTAACAATAAGCCCATTTTCATCAGTTTATTCCTAAAAACACCCATTTAGTGCCTATTGCACACTTACCTGGGGGAAGAGGAACCAGTTCCCACACTTGCTGTTTCTTGAACTGAAGTAGCTCAAGCTGCATGGCTTCAACCCATCCATTGTCTCTCAAAGCAACATGGTAATTCTTTGGCTCTAGCTGACTGATGAGGAGAGCATAGAAGCAGAAGTTAGACAATTGACTTCTTATTGAAACACCAGCATTGATATCACCAATAATCTAGACATTGGGTGATTCTTCAGTTCTTGATAAACAATGAGATCTGTGCAAGTGTTTGTAGGACCTTCAGCAGCAGCAGATGTTGAGTGCAGACTCTTGAAACCAAGAATTAGATGGTAACTCAAAAGATGTAGAGGAATCAGAGATCTCATCAGCATTTGTGTGGATGGAACTGCTGAAGCTATAGGAACATCAAATTTAGCAGACACAGGCAGTTGGTCACTAAACTTGAATAGGTGAGTATTGATATTATCATCATCATCATCAATACCACCAGGTGGAAGACATGCTGCAGAAGATGATTTATCCACAGGATCTGCAACAGCTGGAGGTTGATAAGGAACATATTGCAGTATGTCCAAATCAAACAACTCCACAGGGTTTTTGTGGAATTTGTCCATAGGAGATTCATTAAACTTCACATGCAAAGTTCTCAACAATCTCTGTGTTCTCTGTTGCAGTGTCTCATGAAGTCCCTTGCAAGTAGATGAACAAATAACCAAAAAAATACCCTGCAAGTGACAACCAACCTTAGGATCAAAAAATTTTGGAGTTCATCCTTTGTGTTGAGAATAAAACAGGACACCCAAATGCTTTGAAAAATGAAATTAGAGGAGCCAAGTGATGGAGAACTTCATATGGAGTCTTCATCAACCTCTGATTTACTAAGACTCTATTCTGCATATAGCAAGCTGTGTTAACAGCTTCAGCCCAAAAGGTCAGTGACAAACCAGAGTCAGCCAGCATGGACCTTGCAGCTTCAATTAGGGTCCTGTTCTTCCTCTCCACTACTCCATTTTGTTCTGGAGTCCGTGGTATGCTAAACTGCCTTTTGATTCCCTTGAAAGATAGAAGTCATCAAGTTATGGTTTCTGAATTCAGTTCCATTGTCACTCCTAATACACTTGACTGGAAGGGAATACTGCTTCTCAACATACAACACAAAGTGAATAATCTTCTGAGCAACCTCATCCTTTGAATGAAGAAAGAAAGTCCATACAAATCTGGAGTAATCATCCACAATTACCAGAAAATATTTCTTCTTTGCCATGCTCATTACTCTCACAGGACCAAATAGATCCATATGCAGTAATTGCAAGCAGGCAGTGGACTTAGGCTCTTCAATAGGAGGGAATGAGACTTTGTGCTGTTTTCCTTTTAAACAAGCAGTTCAGGTTTCATCACAGTGGAACTCCTTTATTGGTAAGCCTCTAACTAAACTATTATGGATTAGCTGATTCATGTTTTTGAAATTAACATGACCCACCTTCTGTGCCACAGTTTAGATTCTTGAGAAGAGGCTTTGGAAATAGGCAAGGATTGCCTCTGAGATCTATTTTCTTGGAAAGATCTAAGGCATACACTCTTCCTGTCCTGTTGGCTCTCAGGAGAGTGTGATCATCCAACCCTTATCAATCAAATGCAGAACTTTGGATGACAGAATCCTACAGTTCTGACTGGTGAAAAGAGCAACATGGCCTTTATCACACATTTGACTGACACTCAAGAGATTGTACTTGAGATTTTCCACATGATTTACATCATCAAACTTTATTTCTCCATTGGAGACAAAGCCGTTGCCAATGATGTAACCCCTAGCATCATTGCCAAAGGAAACAAACCCCTTCTTTCCTTGAGAGTAGTCATGAAGAAGAGAGCTGTTCCCAGTCATGTGCATAGATCCCCCACTGTCTACATACCAGATGCTACTTTGGCATGTTGAAGAAACCTACAATTATAAACAATCAGTTAGTTTTGGAGACCCAAACCTTTTTGGTTTTGGGCCTGTTCTCATCAACAGATGGTAAACTGACAGGTTTGATGGAAACAACAGCCTGAGAGGAAGAAGATGGCGAAGAAGAGGAATCCTTTGGCTTGGACCTCTTTTTTTGTGGTTTCAACATAGGAGCATCTAATTGGTTAACTCTTCCCAATAGATGTTGAACCATCATAACCAGCTGTGTCTGATTTTGTGATAAAGCTTTCAGCTCATCAGACACATTGCCATTGGAGTTTGATAAGTTCCTATGTTGCACCTTCTTCTTTTGAGCAATCTCAGCTGTTACCTGTTTAACCCCTTCATTTTTGGATTTCTTTATGGACTTAAGGGTTACAGGATTTGATGTTGCTGATACAAATGTGGTCTCAAACTCAGTTTTCATTTTAACCATTTTCTCTTTAATTTCCTCTTTATGTTTGAGTTTGGATCCTCTTTTGTACCAGCAATCATCTGTAAGATGATTGAACAAACCACATACTTCACATGGTTTCTTCTTCATCTTATGTTGATCATCAACTAAAGAGGATGAAACAACTGAAGACTTGCTCTTCAGTGCTTTGAAAGCATTGTTTGCTTTCTTGACTTCCTCTTTAGTAGTCTTCAAACTCTTTCTACTGACAGTTTTCTTCTTTTCAGTACTGACAGTAGTTGAAGTTTGAACTTCAGGTGTTAAATCTTGCTCTCTAGTCCTTTCAGGACTTTTAGAATTAACTCCTGAGTTGATCAACTCATTGATCATGTGAGTGTCAGCAGTGGAATCATCAACATCAGCTGATAGGTTCTGAGAGGGCTTAGTGCTGACTTCTACTTCTGATTGTGCTGTATCAGAAAGTAGATCACATGATGAAATGGATTGGTTATTACTCTCACCATCAGATTCTACCTCTGCTCTGGGAGTAAAATCTGTAGGTGGAGCAGTGTGATTGTAACCAATGCCAAACTTCACATTGGAAGCAGATTGCTTACTAAGAAGCATTTCAAAACCTTTTCATGATTGTACCCATCGATCACACTCTACTTGGGTGACTGCAAGGTTTCTTTGAGATCTTTGTACTTCTCTAGAAGTACCTCTTCCCTAGCCTTATAATCTGTGATTTGGCATTTAAGTTTGTAAATCTCATCATTCTTTTCATTAAGCACAAACTCAAATTCAGCTTTTCTTTTGGAATTGTTTGTTCTAGCTCAATATTCTTGTTAATCAAAGCTACATTTGCTTCTCTAATAGATGCAAATGCTGCTATACATGTTTCAGAACATAATTTGGCTTTTGCCTTAGAGGATACCTGTGATACCTTTGGTGTAGAGGCATTAGTGGATGAAGTATCAGCAGAATCCAAAGCCATAAGAGCTAGATTTCCAAGGGACTGTCACCACCATGTTGACCAGCACCAGTGAACAGTTGTTCATGACCAGACAAATCATCTGGTAAACTGCTCCAGTCCAACACTCCTGGGGTGAAGAAGCTGTGTTGTTGAGGTTGAGTTTGTTGATGAGATTGGGAAGGTTGTGGTTCAGGCAATGCTTGTGGTTGTTGTGCAATTGAGCTTGAACAGGATTTGGTTGAGGCATATAATAGCAGGGATAAGGATATGACATTGACCTTGTGGAACAAAGTATGCAGGACCTAGATGTGATGATGACCAGAACCAGCAGTATGTTGCCCTCTGTTTTGTGGACTAGTACTAGGAAAAGTCACAAAGGGTGCAGAAGAGTTAGATCCAGTTGATCTACACTCTCTTGCAAAGTGTCCGCCTTTGGCATTTGTGACACCTCAACTTACTCTTGTCAAAACCAACTTTGGTTTTGCCAGAGAGTCCAGGAATTTCCTGCCAGTTCTCTTATAGAACTTCTGAGATCTGATATTAATCAATGCCATTTGGCTCAGAATATCCATCTCTTCTAGATCATCATCAGCTATTCCTTTCAAATCATCCATGATGAAGCATAGATTGTCACTATTACTGCCAGAATGACTCTCAATACCAACAAATGCATGATCAGAACTATTTGAAGAGAATCAATATGCTCATCATAATTGCTTTCAGATGCAGTATATTCTGACTCATGACCAACCAAGGCAGTATTCCCTGGTACAAAGTCATCAGTAAGCTTTCCTGATGAGGACAGTTTCCTCTTCTGCTCTATCTCTCTTTCGAATGTAAGCAGTTTCCATGAAGTTGGTGAGAGATAGGCTATCCAGATTTGCACTGGAGCGTAGGACAATAGTGTATGTGTCCCATCTCTCAGGCAGTGATCTGAGGAACCTGTTATTCATCTGGCTATTGGTGTATTCCTGTTTCACCATTTTAAGCTCAGAGATCAAGCAGGAAACGCTCAAACTGTTGAGTCAGTGTCTCACCCTTTCTATGAGAGAATGTCTCATATTGTTGGGCAAGGATTTCTCTGTTGTTTGCTAAGACCTCATCTGTGCCACCGAATTGTTCCTTCAGGGCATTCCAGAGATCATGAGCAGTTTCATGATGCATAAGCCATGAATAGATTTCATTAGGCAGTGCCATGGCCAGAATTCCATGGGCTTTAGCATCAATCTCAAACAGTTTCCGATCTTCATCAGAGTATTGTTCTTCTTCTTCGGAACCATTTGATTGGTTTCTGGATTGTTCACCATAGGCTTATGTGGTCCATGTACCACAGATGTCCAACAACCTGAACTGTTAACAGACAGGTGATGAAGCATTCTTCGCTGCCATATGTTATACTCGGTCCTAACCAGCATTGGGGCTTGTTGAGGAACCAGTATTGTGAGGATCATTAGAAGGAGTAGTCATCTCAGATTCAATCAAATTCAATTAAGCTATAACAGATTAGAACAAAACACAACAACAATTGAACCAAGAGAGATCTCAGAACAATGAACGAAAGCGTCAGAAATTCAATAATCTATAACCAGTTCTTGCAAAATGCTAATTCAATCAAACATAGATATCAATTAGCAGTTTCAATGATCAATTGTTAGATCAATCAATGATTAACCTGCTCTGATACCACTTGTTAGGATCAGTGATCTACATTTGATTGATTAGAGAGTATAGCAGCGGAATTCTAACAATGAATTAGCCAATTCACAAGAACAAAAGGATATTCAATGTAAGAACAAAATGGTTATAGATAGAGAATTCTGCAGATATATTTCATTCAATATTCGCTTTCGTGGTAACGGAATGTCACAATTACAATTAGGTCGACACCTCTTATATAAGAGATGTGACGTCTGCTGATGTCACTTGATAGTGACATCTAACAGAATTTATCACAAACTACTATAGTTAACACAACTACTAAGATGTCAAACACTGACATCTTCTTACAAAAATACTAAGTGTTAACTATTATTACAACTACTGAAAGAAACTACTGAAACAATAACACTAAAGAACTTACTCTTCAGTTGTTTTACAAATACTGAAACAAGAAACTACTGAAAGGTAAACCATCACAACTACTGAAGAAGACCTCTTCAGCTGTTGACAACGTCTGATACTTTGGTCTTCAGCACTTGTGTCTTCAGACTTTGTCTTCAGCACTTGTGTCTTCAGTAGTTGTTGTGATGTCTGTGGGACTAAAGGTTTTTCTGATCCGGCTCATTGGTTCTTTTGTCCAACATCCCCCTTCTATTCAGTCGAGTGGATCATTCTCATGTCCATTCGACCGATGGAAGCCATTCGCATAGTTGGTCCATAACCAATCCACTCGTGCGAATGGGTCACACTTAGTTGAGTTTACAGTCATTTTTAACATTTTACTATTAAGACCCTTTTCACTTTTGATAATAACATTATAAGCTCTTAACCAATTCAGTCACTTCAGACGTGACTTTTAAACTTTGAAAAACATGTGGCCATCTCAGACATGACCCTTTTAGGTAAGTTAATTCCCTTCTGATTTCCTGATGTAGTCCGACAAACACACAAATTAAAAGATTAACATAGAAACTTAAACTAACTACACAAATAAAGTTTATTTTTGGACTTTTTGTGAGAGATAAAACCCTAAGATGGAAATCTACGGGATTGGTTTGGGAGTAGACAGCTTCAACTTAGATTGATCATATCTGGACCAATTCAATTTTGGAATCATACATGAACATCAATCATTGGGACTTGGTTAAAAGTTTTTGATGCTTAAATTCTCGGTGTTCATCCAGAGTCGTTAGCAACTTAAGGAAATCATACTGAAACTCTTAGTTTTCACATTGATTTGAACTCTTGAGAATGTAGCCACTAAGATTGTCAGTATGTTTGTCCACTTAAATCCATACACCGACTTTTGACGCAGACTGGTGACTGATTTAGGTTTAATTATTTCAGTTAACATTTGTGGATCCCACACTTATATGGTAATCAACATTCCTCAGCGGGTTTTGAGCGGTCTACGAGTATTATTACAAGAAGAGACTATTCTTAGAGCTTTCAAAGAGAAGCCTGTCCTCAGGTCAGTGCCATCGCACAGCAGAGAGGCGGCAAACAACAATGAATTCTAGAATATCTAGGTTATGCTTATCCTCAGGTCAGTGCCATCGCACAACAGAGAGGCACACAACCTATCTCCTTGTTAGAGCAGCTTATTTTATTTTACACAATATGCACCAACAACATACGTCATTAGCTTTATTGCATTTGTCTTTCATTTTTTCTTGCTTTGCTCTAATTATGGTCATCCGCACACGTTTGTGGCATTTAAATGCTCATTACCCCTTATTGGAATATATTTGATTGTGTTAACCAGTAATAAGATGGAAGCCCACAGTCAGTTGAACAACTTAGTTTGATCTTGAGATCACCAATCAGGTCTAATTGTCTATTGTGTTGAATCTACCAACATATCATTTGTGGTCTAGCAGCCTCTAAGTCTACTTTCTTTGTGTCACCTTAGGAGTTGCCAGTTTTCTATCATCTTCCCTTTTATATTGCTTAGACTACACAGACTTATACTTTGAACTTTTGCATCTTTTCAAAACTTAAAATTTTAAAGTCCCTCTTGATTTGTTCCTGTGTACTATCATGTTCCAAGGTATTGAATCGGTATCACAGACACAATCTACCTTATTTCAGCTAGTTACCCCTTCTCCCTCATTTTATTTTTTTAATTTTATTTTTTTAATTTTTTTATTATTATTTTTTTTAATGTTAACTTGCTGACATATTCTCCCCCTAAAATACTAAATCATTTCTGGTTTAATTATTTTTGGATTTTAATAAACAGCAAAATAACATGAGTTTAAATATAACAGACGAAAATAAAACAGATAACATAAAATAAAATAAACTTTAACTAAAAACATCGGACTACACATTATTATCATCAAGAATTACCTCACTTTTCTTTTTAACGCCGTTGCTCTAGCAAATATTGAAAACGTGGTTTATCAAAGGCTTTAGTATAGAGGTCAGCACGTTGAAAATCAGTATTAATTTTAACCACATCAATTAAGTTCTTTTCAAAACAGTCTCTTATGAAGTGGTATTTAATACCGATGTGTTTGGTCTTAGGATGTTGAACCGGATTTTTAGTTACTGCAATTGCAGCAGAGTTATCAACAAAAATAGGAATAGATGAGAATTTTAAACCGTATCCCGCATTTGCTGTTGAATCCAAATGATTGTGAACGGCAACTTGCAGCAGCAACATATTCGGCTTCACAGGTTGACAATGCAACCGATGTCTGCTTCTTACACTGCCAGGTAACTAATCTTCTCCCAAAGAATTGAAACCCCGCTGATATAGACTTGTAGTTCATTTTGCAGCCTCCGTAGTCCGAGTCACTATACGCCGTGAGCTCAAAATCATCATCATGAGGATACCACAATCCCAGTGTCGGTGTACCCTTTAGATAGCGAAAAATCTTTTTGACCCCGATCAGATGATTGACCTTAGGTTTAGCCTGATATCTAGAACATAAACATGTCGCATACATGATCAGGTCTTAAGGCAGTGAGATACATGAGGGATCCAATCATTCCTGGTACATAGTGGCATCTACAAGATCTCCATTCTCATCAGGTGCTATATCATGATTCGTAGCAAGTGGAGTCCCAGCAGCAGAAGCATTCTCCATGTCAAAGCGACTGAGAATGTCTCCTACATACTGGTCTGATGTAGAAAGATCCCATAGGTGTTTGATCCACCTGTAACCCGAGAAAGAACTTCATCTCCCCCATAGCACTCATCTCAAACTCTTTCTTCATCACTGCTTGAAACTCTTTGCATAACTCTTCGTTCTTTGACCCGAAGATTATGTCATCAACATATATCTGTACAAGCAGTAGGTCGCCATCCTTTTCTTTAATAACAGTGTACAGTCAATGACTCCCCTGCGAAAGCCGTGTTTCACAAGATGAGTCGAGAGTTTCTCATACCAAGCTCGAGGAGCTTGATGAAGCCCATATAAAGCTTTGTCGAGCTTGTAAACTCTATCCCGATGATAAGGGTCTTCAAATCCCTCGGGTTGACTTACATAGACTGTTTCCCTGATTTCCCCATGAAGGAATGCACTCTTCACATCTAATTGGTAGACTTTAATCTTCATGTATGATGCATAAGCAAGGAAGATACGAATAGCTTCCATCCTTGTCACGTGTGCAAACACCTCATTATAGTCTATTCCCTCGACTTGGCGAAAACCTTGAACCACCAGTCGAGCTTTGTTCCTGATAATGACTCCTTGGTCATCCTTCTTGCATTTTAGTACCCATTTGGTGCCAATGACTTTAGCACCTTTAGGTCTATCAACCAGAGTCCATACACCTAACTTCTTAAACTGCAGAAGTTCTTCTTGCATGGCACTCACCCACGCCTCATCATTTAGTGCTTCACTGACATATTTTGGCTCAACCTGCGAAACAAAACATCGATAAGCACCATCATGAATGTAACCTTTCTCCATAACTGAGGCGTAATCAGCTGAGTATAGCTGATTTCGGGTTTGTACTCCTGATCGGACATCCCCGATAACATTGTCAAGGGGATGATAGACGTTTAGTCATGATCCTGGAGTAGTCGACACAGCTACCTCCGAACCAAGATTGTGAATATTTTGTTCTGCATCTGAGGAAGGTGGAGTTTGAGGTTCCGAAGTCGAGGTGCATCACTTATGGATGCTTGTGGACTTTCAGGAACTGGAACCTGTTCCTCCTGACTGTTCTGGTCATCTGCTTCAGTTTCATCTTCAGAGGAGGAGTCACTGTCATCGACTACCCCCTCTGACTGAGTAGATGATTCTCCCTGTGTGCTAGATGGTGTATTTAGAATATCATACATCATCCTAGTAGCTAACTCATCATCCGAGGGAGAGAGAGGGATGTTGAAGGACTTGAAGAATCCATCATAATCGAAGAAGTATGCAGGTCCTTTGCCTGTAGGTGGTGTGGTATATCTCTGAACGTCGACATTACACCACACTTCTACAAGACCCGTTGAATTATTGTAAACTCGCTTATTCGGTATGTTGTATCCTAGAAAAATTCCTTCATCTGCCTTCTCGCTGAATTTTCCTTCTTGTGTCTTCTTCAGAAGTGTACACGGCGCGCCAAAAGGTTCAAGATACTCCAAATTCGGTTTGCGTCTTTGTAGTAGCTCATAACATTTCTTTCCGTGGCGCTTGACTATTTGACTCGATTCAGTGTATAACACGCATTTGCCACTGCCTCATTCCAGAATGGATAGGCAGTTTCGAGTCTGCCAGCATAGTCCGTGCTGTCTCTATCAAACTCCTGTTCTTTCTCTCAGCAACGCCATTCATCTGAGGTGTGTAAGCAGAAGTGAATTGATGCACAATTCCCTTTCCTTGCAGTATGCCTCCATCCCTTGATTCTTGAATTCTGTCCCGTGTCTGAGCGTATATGTCTAACTTTTAGCTTGTAGAGAGATTCCAGTGTGGTTACTAATTCCTTGAATGTCTCCAAAGTTTCTGATTTGGATTTCAGAAACATTACCCAGTGAACCTTGAGTAGTCATCAGTGACCACAAAACAGTACACGTCGCCTGCAATGCTCCTTGTACTAACTGGACCAAACAGATCCATGTGAAGAAGCTCAAGAGGAAGTTTTATTGAATGAACTTTCTTTTCCTTATGAGACTTCTTTGTCTGTTTGCCTTTCTTGCAAGCTACACAATCAGGAAGTTGGAAGTTCTTGACATTTACTCCTCTCACTAAATCCTTCTGAATCAATGATTCATCTTCCTTTGACTAATGTGTCCCATTCTCCTATGCCAGGAGATTGAATCCTTCTCAGTAGCTTTAGATAGAAAGCACTGAACCTCATGATCTGTTGTAGCAGCTGTTGACAGATCCAAGACATAAAGGTCTTTATATCTTGAAGCAGTCATTAGAACCTGGTCCTCTGGGATCATATATTCTTTCTTCAGCACGTAACACTTCTTGTTGTCGAAGATGACTTAAATCCTTTATCACAGATTTGGGAAACAGAAAGTAAGTTGTTCTGAAGTTGTTGAACGTAGTTCACCTTATCAAACTTAACTTTCTGATTTCCCACTTCTCCCTGAGCTGTGATATAGCCTCCTTTGTTTCCTGCAAAGGAAACATGCCCTCCTTTTATTTTTTTGACGTTAGATAAAAGGGCTCTATTTCCTGTCATGTGCTTGGATGCTCCGCTGTCTATAATCCACGTGTTAGTCTCAGCACTGTATCGAACACCCTGCACATACAAAGTAAATGAATTAGTTTAGGTTAGGAACCCAAGCTTTGACTGTCTTGGGTTTCCCAGAGGCATCACACATCATAAACTCCACCCATTGACCCTTAGAGGGTGAGGGTAGCTCAGGTTCCTTCTTGTCATCAGTATCAGACACGTAGGTTGACTTTTCTTTCCATAAGCCAGATTTGTGCATTGCCTGTTTATGATAAACAGTCGTCTGGCTTGCAAGTTGACTTTAGGTTCACTAGCTCTTCTAGGTGGAGTTAAAGAGCTCCTCTTAGAAGACTTAGGTTTTGAGTCCTAAAATTCAATCTTCTTCCTAGGTGTCTGATAAAAAGTACAGTAGGAAGCAATGTGTCCATATTCTCCACAGTTATAGCACGCTCTGCTATCAACTTTATGATTAAACTTTCTTTGTGGAGAGGTGCGTGACACTCTAGTAACATCAATCACTTTAGGTTTTGACTCTTGTATGTTTGATGTTTTCTCTGGTTTAACAAAATTTACTGTTTTAACTGTTTAACATGTTCCACTTTTTGGTTAACTGGTTTTTGACTTGAATCATGTGAGAAAGTAACATTTGAAGTCCTTTTAGGTTCTGATTTGACTTTGTTAGAACTTGACTTTAAGTTAACCTTTTCAAACTTCTTTTCCAGATTAACACAAGGTAATTTTCCCTTTGCCTTTGAAGTGGTCTCCTTTTGTTTGTTTCCAGTGTCAATAGATGAACATAGGGAATCTGGATCACTCACAAGAGGAGTAGTCACTACATGATCCTTGATGGGATTACTACTGAAAGGTCTAGACTTAGTGTTCATCAAGGTCTCAGGTGGTGGTGGAACCACTTTGTAGCCCAGTCCCTCCCCGTTGTTCCTTTCTTTTACTAAGTGTTGGACTATGTGCGACGAACTAGTCCAACTATGCAGTTTCTGTTTTAGTGAATTTACTTTACTTCTAGAACTGCCTTTTGTTTCTTAGTGTCTTCTGGGAGTTTAGATAGTACCTAATGTCATTTCTTGGTTAAAGGCCACTACTTCAGTTTCCCTAAGTTGTTTAGTCAATAGGTCTGTTTTTCATTATAACTATGCTCATTTTGTTTTAGTACTCTATTAGCCTCAGTGCACAGACGTAAATCTTTTACTAAGTTATCATTATGATCTAATAACCTAGCAAAATTTTCATCTATGCTATTCCTAAAAGTATCACAATCAGAACAAGCATGATTATTAAAAATTTGGTCAGTGGTACTTACTTGAGTTGGTTCAGAAGAGTTAGCCATCAGTGCAGCATCAGATGTTTCTGGTTCTGGTGATTCTGACTTTTCTGTCTCTAACGTGGAAACTTTCTCATTTGGCTTGTAACTGACCTCGGCTGCAGTTGTTTCTTCACTATGTGACATTGCTATCTCAACTGCTAGATCACCTTCACTCACAGAATCATCATCAATATCCTCAACACTGGCAATGTTAGATTCTCCTGGTGAGACAAACCTAAAACTCCAATCCTGTCCTTCATCATCATGAGCAGTCAAGGCTTTTGGATCCTTGTTTGATGAAGTAGAACTGGAGGCTTGCTTGTCTTGGCGAGTAAAGGACGAGAACAGGTTCCCATTACCCGTCTTCTTTGGCTTGACACATTCTCTTTTGAAGTGCCCCTTCTCACCACAGTTAAAGCAGGTCACTTTACTCTTGTCGAAGCCAAAGGTGGTATCCTTAGTAGCAACCAAGTTCTGTCCAGTCTTTTTCACAAACTTCTTCACCCTTCGGACAGCACTTGCTAAGGCCCACATTATATCCATTCTCTCAAGCTCCATTTCATCCACCTGCTCGTAGTCCTCATCTGCCAGATGGCAGTTTCCAATCTTCCCGGCAACAAGTCCATCATATGAATGAACCACTGCTGCTAAAACATCCATATGCTCTCGAGCTACTTCCACGGTCACATTACCGAGGTTCTCGATCTTCAGTTGGTAGCACTTGCTTCTGATCCAATATAATGGGTACATGATGACCCAGACGTGTCTGATCCAGAAGGAGAAGCATGTGAAGGACCTGACGAGCTAGACACAAAAGCAGTCTGGAGTGGTGCTCCAGATGTCTTAGTTTGAGGCGTGGCGTTGTATAAAGCTGGATTTTGTGTGTACGAAGACTTCTGAGCTCTATACTTCATCCTTAGTGCTTCTTCTCGCAACTTAAGAATGAAGTCATTTATATCCAGCTTTACAAGCATTCCATTCTGTCTCAGGTTAGACACGTATGTAGCCCACTTATCAGGCAATCCGTCTGCGAAGTTGCTTACTTTCTCTTCCATGGTAGTAGCCACTCCATGTGTATGCAATTCGCTCATCAAGTGGTAGAATCTGTCTATGACTTCGTCTAAACTTTCATTACCAATTGATTAGAAGTTATCGAATTCCTTCTTTAACTCCTTTGCCTTGATTGCCTTCAATGACGCATTCCCATCATATCTCTTCTCTAGCTCATCCCACAGTTTCTTGGACTGCTTGTTCTCTGAATACTGGTGGAATATGTCTTTGGGGATAGACTGAGTGATCAATGCATAAACTCTTTTCTCTGCATTGTACTTTACTTTCTGTGCGTCTGTCATCCCGCTTAATGTTAGCTTAACTCCATCAGCTCCCACCGGTGTACTATAACCAATCTCGATGGCTTCCCACAGATTAGGATCTACTCCATTAAGGTAGATCTCAAAACGTTGTTTCCAGTGGGGAAACTCATCTAAAGTCAAAAGCTTTGGTGGTTTATTGTGATTCCCCACCTCACTCTCAAGCAACAGCAGGTTCTGTATCCTTGAGTCCTTCCCAGCAGTAAAGGCTGACATCTAATCTTCCATGACTAATAAACTTATAATCTAATCAAACAAACTTTCACTGATGCGACTGAAGGATGCGAATGATCTAATCGTGCGTATAAACTCTGCGACTGGTTCAATCGTGCGGCTGAACTGGGCGATTGGTTCAGTCGTGCGAATGAGTCTGGTGCGTATGAGCTATGCGAACGAACGGTTCAGTCGGCCGAATGGAGTCCAATCGTGCGTATGAGCAATGAGAATGGAGTCCAGTCGTGCGAATGAGTCACTCGTGCGACTGAAGCTGCTGTTTTGCGAAAATTTCTAGGTTTGACGGGTTTCAGCCGTAAAGATTCGAAATTTCACAAGTTCTAATCGCCTAAGTCCGTAGAAACCAAACTTCGATGAGCAGGGAACTTCCAAGATCACTTTTGATGCCAAAGATTGCGTTTTTAGTGCAAAACCACAAACTTTTATGCAATCTTGATTGAATCAACAGGTAATCAAGAACCAATAGCTCTGATACCACTTGTCAGGACCTGGTATTTGACCGAAATACCTAGAGATTAACGTGTAAACCAGATCAAATAGTGCGGAATCCTATTTGATTGGCGATCCAATCAGTGAGAACACACGAAGAATCAATCAAGAATTGAAACTAACGTTAGAAATCAATTGGGAATCGATCTAATGTGTTCTATGAACTTGGAGAACGAATTGGAAGGTTTCTGGACGGCTAGGGTACGTCTGGAATCGTAATTTTTTGAGAGTCCCTCTTTTTCACAAATTGAGTTGTATTTATAGGTTGGTATTATTCAATTGTGCGACTGAACCATTAGTTTGGTTCAGTCGTGCGATTGAACCATGCGGTTGATTCATTCGTACGACTGAGTGTTCAGTCGTGCGACTGAGCCAATCTTATGTTACATCGTACGACTGATCCAGTCTCCTGGTTTAGTCGTGCGACTGAGTCAATCGTGTGAAGTTATTCATGCGTATGGTTCATTCGCATGAGCCATTCGCATGAGAACTTCATTATGTTAAGTTTGAATGTATTCATTAATAAACATTATATGTAATCATTCAAGCACACTAACCTAATTAACCAATTCAATGTCGACACATTAATGAAACATTAAACATTATAACTAACAAACTATCAATATCATTTCATTAATCATACCTAACAAGATCTATTACATCACATATCATGATCTAGGGACATACATGTATCAACAGTACCTCACCTTATGTAAGCCCCATACCCGGACGCTTACAGCTGGGTTCTCATCGCACATAAAACGTATAATTACATTTGTATTTCATAAAATCGCAGCGGAAAACTAAAACAATCTTTCATTTCCATGTAAATGTTTTTGCAAGTTAATACAACATTCATTACAAAATAGCTTGTTCGCATTACAATGCAAAAACATTAATCAAAAGAATGCCATCCCAAAAGAGCTGAGTAGCTTCACGGTGTGCCATCCTCAGCAATCATTACCTGCCAACTGGAAACACATCAAAGTCAGCGTTGCTGAGTGAGTTCTAGTTTTATAAATAAAACATACTTTACTTTACATTTGTTCACAATCATACATCATACGTACATACAGATAATATCAGTATTATCCTCATCATTCCGTTCATTAACTTACTCATTCACGTGTTACATTATCATTCGTTTCTCTATCTAGATCCGGTCAGACTTTACCCTCTTCGTGGTACTCAGCCACGATTACTGAGGTCGACTGACAAGGATCTTATTCTGTACATTATTCCGATCATTCATTTATGTTCATTCATACTTCGTTCTTTCATACATAATCTTTTGTTCCTTTATACGTTCGTTCCTTCGAGTCTGTTGCGACAACAGGGTCGCTCACCTCATTAACAATCCCAACGACTTGCGCGATCCGAGTCTGTTGCAACCATATAGTTGCTCACCCCAATTGCCAATCTCAACGATAGCATGCTTTCCGAGTCTCTTGCAACCATAGGGTTGCTCACCTCATGGCAACTTCACAATAACGCGTTGTCCGAGTCTGTTGCAACAACTGAGTTGCTCACCTCCTTTCTCTGGCCATCTTAATGATGCCTATGATCCGAGTCTTTTGCAACCACACGTTGCTCACCCCATTGGCAATCTCCATGATTTCCTGTGATCCGAGTCTTTTGCAACCACACTTGCTCACCCCATGACAATCTCCATGATTGTCTGTGATCCGAGTCTTTTGCAACCACACGTTGCTCACCCCATTGACAATCTCCATGATTCCCTGTGATCCGAGTCTTTTGCAACCACACGTTGCTCACCCCATTGACAATCTCCATGATTGCCTGTGATCCGAGTCTTTTGCAACCACACGTTGCTCACCTCATTGTATGCTTGCAAGCCTTTCCTTCATTCATTCGTCATTCAATAATGCATGCATTCTTACTTTATGTTCCTCTTTCATTATCTTTCACTTTACGTTACATAATACTTCATTCATTCATTAACATAACACGTAAAGTCACAAGAAAGATAAACATACATCGTAATAAGGAACACATCATACACATTCATCATCATCATACAGGGCAACACCATACATATATATAACATGCATAAACATGCAACATCATCATCATGCCCAACATGCTTTCTAAGGCCCCAATCGTCATCTTACATGCTCTTACAGGAACCCTTACGTCAAAACTTACATCTGCACTTTTCCCCGAAATTCAGAAGTCAAACTACACTTTCCTCGGGTGTGACAGCCCTACTCGGGCGTATGGACACCCTTCAGTCGCATGGCCTCCATGCGACTGAACATCATGCGATTGAACTAATGCGGATGAACACCTATGCGAATGAACATCCAGTCGTGCGAATGGACAATGCGGATGGACCTCATGCGAATGGATTAATGCGAATGAGCACTTATGTGACTGGACCTTGAGTCGTGCGAATGGACCTTCAGTCATGCGAATGGACCTTTAGTCGCATGACCCCCATGCGACTGGCCCTTCAATCGTGCGAATGAACCCCAATCATACGAATGGACCCCAATCGCACCCTAATCGGCCGTATGGCCTCCATTCGGCCTCCAGTCGGTCGCCTAGCCCTAACTGATGCAGAATGCAGTTCATCCCGACTGCAGCCGAGGGTTTTCGGCCTCCAAACTCATCTAAACCCATTTTAAGCCTAAATCGACCATCCTAAACCTTAGGGATGCATACCATAACATTATTCAAGCACAACCAAGCAAGAAATCAAGCCCCAAACGGGTCCTACGCATACATACACGCATACATACGGGTTTTCACCCAAAAACGCGAAAAAGGGTTTTCAGATGTGTTCCAGCCCCAAAATCATTCAAAAACATGTAAAAGAGGGGTCCTAGAACTCACATAAACGAGCACAACGACAAGAGCTTCGATTTGGCCTGCTTCACGACGATTTTGACGACCCGAACCAACCCGAACCGACACTTTTCCTCTTTTTCTCTTCTTTCTCTACTCTCCCCTTTCTTTGGCTGATTTGTGAGTGTGGGGGGAGAGGGTAAGGGCTGCCCTCTCCCTTATATACTCCCCCTCATCCGACTTTCTTTCGTGGGCGAGTTTGGTCCCTCGACTTTGGACTTTATTTTCTTTTCTTTCTTCACCGGCTTCAAAATAATAAATATTCGGGTGTTACAAGTCCACCCCTCTTAAATAGGTTTCGTCCCCGAAACCTGTTATTCGTCAAACAAACGTGGATAATGCTGTCTCATTTCTGCCTCAGTCTCCCACGTTGACTCGGATCCCTTCCTGTGCTTCCACTGTACACACACAAGAGGAGCCACTTTATTCCTTAGCCTCTTTTCTTTACGATCGATGATTGCCACTGGTTGCTCCACATAATTGAGCCTTTCATCTATTTCAATGTCCTCCAGGGGAACAATCATGTCTTCATCAGCTATACACTTTCTCAGATGAGATACATGGAATGTCGGGTGAATCCCACTTAACTCATCTGGCAACTCCAATCTATAGGCCACCCCCCTACTCGAGCAATGATTCGGAAAGGGCCTATATACCTGGGGCTCAACTTGCCCCACTTTCTGAATCGGATAATACCCTTCCAAGGTGAGACCTTCAACATCACCCGGTCACCCACCTGAAACTCAATTGGCCTACGTCGCTTATCGGCATACGACTTCTGTCTATCTTTGGCTGCCTTCATAAAGGCTTTAATCTTTTCAAGCTTCTCTGTCGTAGCCTCGATTACCTCGACGCTCCCCAATTCCTTCAGACCAATATCACCCCAACAAACGGGTGTTCTGCATCTCCTACCGTATAGCATCTCATATGGTGGCATACCAATGCTGGCATAATAGCTGTTGTTGTATGAGAATTCGGCTAACGGTAAGTGGTCATCCCAACTTCCACCAAAATCGATCACACATTCCGGAGCATGTCTTCCAATGTCTGAATGGTTCTTTCTGACTGACCATCGGTTTGGGGATGATAAGCCGTGCTAATATGTAACCTCGTCCCCATAGCGTCGTGGAATTTCTTCCAAAATTTAGATGTAAACCGAGTGTCACGATCAGACACAATAGACACCGGCACACCATGACGAGCTACAATTTCCTTGATGAACAGATCAGCCAACCTCTCAGATGAATACGTCTCGCGGATCGGTAGAAAATGAGCGCTCTTCGTCAGACGATCAACTATCACCCATATGACATCATACCCTTTCGGAGTACGTGGCAGCTTCGTAATGAAGTCCATGGTGATGTGCTCCCACTTCCATTCCGGTATATCCAAAGGTTGGATCTTCCCATACGGATTTTGGTGTTCGGCCTTCACCTGTAAGCAAGTAAGGCACTTACTCACATACTCCACCACGTCGCGCTTCATACCCGTCCACCAATAATCTTTCTTCATGTCATGGTACATTTTCGTGGCACCAGGATGAATGGAGTATCGAGTCTTGTGGGCTTCATCCATTATCTTCACCCATAGATCCCTAAAACGAGGAATCCACACACGACCGAATCGAGTTCTAACACCGAGTGTGTTTTCACCCAATTCCCCAACCAGACCTCTCATTCTTTCCGAGTTAAGGTGATCTTCTTTCAATGCCTCATCTTGAAACTCCTTAACTTGCTTCATCACCTCGGAGGTCATGATTAATTGATAAGCTTTCACCCGAATCGGTTCGGGCCTTTCCTTTCGGCTAAGGGCATCCGCCACCACATTAGCGTTGCCTGGATGGTAATGGATCTCGCAATCATAATCCTTTATAAGCTCCAACCATCTCCTCTGCCTCATGTTCAGATCCTTCTGCTTGAAGAAATACTTCAAGCTCTTATGGTCGGTGAATATGGTGCACTTCGTCCCGTAGAGATAGTGCCTCCAAATCTTTAGTGCAAAGACCACGACTGCTAGCTCCAAGTCATGAGTGGGATAACTAACCTCATGGACTTTCAATGTTCGGGATGCATAGGCTATAACCTTCCCTCTCTGCATTAACACACACCCCAACCCTGAGTAGGAAGCATCAGAATAAACCACCAGATCTTCGCTTCCATCGGGTAATGAAAGAACAGGAGCTTGAGTCAGTCTTGCCTTCAGCTCTTCGAATGCCTTCCCTTGAGCTTGACCCCACACAAACTTCACATCCTTTCGTGTCAACTTAGTTAGTGGAGAAGCAATCTTAGAGAAGTCTTGGATGAATCTCCTATAGTAGCCCGCCAAGCCCAAGAAACTACGGATCTCGGATGGCGTCTTTAGTAACCTCCATTGCATAACCGCCTCCACCTTCGCCGGGTCAACCATAATCCCGTCAGAATTCACCACATGACCGAAAAACTGAACTTCGCGCAACCAAAACGCGCACTTGGAGAATTTAGCATACAATTTCTCCCTTCTCAACGTCTCTAAAACCTCTCGAATGTGACCGGCATGCTCAATCTTGCTCTTCGAATAAATCAGGATATCATCAATAAACACAATCACTGATTTATCCAACATAGGCCAACACACACGGTTCATCAGATCCATAAAAGCAGCTGGCGCGTTGGTCAAAA
This sequence comes from Flaveria trinervia, assembly GCA_025506515.1. Lineage (NCBI taxonomy): Eukaryota > Viridiplantae > Streptophyta > Magnoliopsida > Asterales > Asteraceae > Flaveria > Flaveria trinervia. The sequence continues at coordinate 154,211 of JACCIX010000288.1, forward strand.
CAAAGGACATGACAAGAAACTCGTAATGACCATAGCGCGTGCGGAAAGCTGTTTTAGGGATATCTTGTTCCTTCACCTTCAACTGATGATAGCCAGACCAAAGATCTATTCTTGAAAACCAACTGGCACCCTGAAGCTGATCGAACAAATCATCTATTCTCGGTAAGGGGTATCGGTTCTTCACTGTCAACTTGTTCAGCTCGCGGTAGTCAATGCACATCCTCATACTACCATCCTTCTTCTTTACAAACAGGACCGGAGCACCCCAAGGAGAGATACTCGATCTAATGAACCCCTTATCAAGCAACTCTTGCAACTGTTCCATCAACTCTTTCATCTCCGTCGGAGCCAACCGATACGGTGCTTTGGCAACAGGTTGGGCACCCCGTATCAGATCAATCTGAAATTCAATTTCTCTGTCAGGTGGTACCCTTGGTAAATCTTCTGGGAACACGTCTGGAAAGTCACACACAACCGGTACATCAGGCAGTTGTGGTGTTGGTACATCTACATCCTTTACATAAGCCAAGTAGGCGCTACATCCACGCCTCATACACTTTCCCGCCACCGCCATTGAGATCACCTTCGGATTGTAGTAACCCGATCACCATAAACCGTTACCAAACTTCCATCAGGCGCTGTCAACCGAATCATCTTCTTGCGACACACAATGTTCGCCTCGAAGTCTGCCAACCAATCCATCCCAAGAACCAAATCAAAACCACCCAAGGTCATCACGAACGGTCTAACAGGAAACTTGTGACCTTCTAATTCCACCTCACAGTTTTCTATCATCTCCGAAATCCTGGTAGACTTACCTATGGCAGTTTCTACATCAAAGGGCACATCAACACGTCTACTACTAACAGGCAGCTTAGCACAAAAAGCAGCAGAAATAAAACTCCTACTAGCACCAGAATCAAATAGCACAGAAGCTAAAGTTTGGTTCACCAGAAATGTACCGAACACGACATTAGGGTCTGTACTAGCTTCCTCCTATGTCATGGTAAATGCCCTGGCGCTCGCCCTCGGTCCTTCCCCTCTAGTTCTCTTCACCCCAGAACTCTCAGCCCTCAACTTCTTACAATCCTTACTTACGTGTCCCTCTTCACCACAGTTATAGCATCGGACTATACGACAGTCCCTTGCCAGGTGCCCCGCCTTCCCATATTTGAAGCATAAGTTTGACCCAAACCTACATTCCCCGCCGTGCTCCCTTCCACACTTGCCACACCTTTTTGACCCTGCACTTGATGTGACCACACGACGATCATCCGCTCGTGCCTTCTTATTACCCGTTGAGGCATCACCCCGACCAAACCTTTTCCCCCGCCAGTTTCGATCACCACCGCTCTTCTTGCCACCCTCAGTCACCATCCTTGTTCTCTCATCGTACAATCTCCCTGCCAATCCACCTCCTACCTAAACGTACTCGGCCGGGCAGCTATCATGTGCCTGCGGATATCCGCTGGCAAACTGTAACACCCGAATATTAATTATTTTGAAGCCGGTGAAGAAAGAAAAGAAAATAAAGTCCAAAAGTCAAGGAACCAAATTCGCCAACAAAGAAAAGTTGGGAAATGTGGTGATATTAGTAGGGAGAGGGCAGCCCACTCTCCCCAAACACCCCACATTTCAGGTTCCTAGAGAGGAGAAGAGAGAAAAGGAGGAAAAAGTGTTGGTTCGGGTCGCCAAAATCATCGTGAAGCAAGCCAAATCGAAGCTCTTGTCGTTGTGCTCATTTAGGTGAGTTCTAGGACCCCTCTTTTACATGTTTTTGAATGTTTTTGGGGCTGGAACACATCTGAAAACCCTTTTTCGCGTTTTTGGGTGAAAACCCGTATGTATGCGTGTATGTATGCGTAGGACCCGTTTGGGGCTTGTTGTGCTTGAATAATGTTATGGTATGCATCCTTAAGGTTTGGGATGGTCGATTTAGGCTTAAAATGGGTTTAGATGAGTTTGGAGGCCGAAAACCCTCGGCTGTAGTCGGGATGAATTGCATTCTGCACCAGTTAGGGCTAGGCGACCGAATGGGGGCTGACTGGAGGCCATACGGCCGATTAGGGTGCGATTGGGGTCCATTCGCACGATTGGGGTTCATTCGCACGATGAAGGGCCAGTCGCATGGGGGTCATGCGACTGAAGGTCCATTCGCACGACTGAGGGTCCAGTCGCATAGGTGTTCTTCCGCATTGTCCATTCGCACGACTGGATGTTCATTCGCACGACTGGATGTTCATTCGCATAGGTGTTCATCCGTATTAGTTCATTCGCATGATGTTCAGTCGCATGGAGGCAATGCGACTGAAGGGTGTCCATACGCCCGAATAGGGCTGTTGTACCCGAGGAAGGTGTAGATTGACTTCTGACTTTCGGGGGAAAGTGCAGATGTAAGTTTTGATGTAAGGTTCCCATAAGAGTTTGTAAGATGATGCTTGAGGTCTTAGAAAGCATGTAGGCATGATGAGGATGATGAATAAATGAGTATGTTATCTTTCTTGTGGCCTTACGTGTCATGTTAATGAATAAATGAAGTATTATGTAACGTAAAGTGAAAGATAATGAAAGAGGAACATGATGATGAACAAAGTATTAATGAACGAATGAAACGTCTTGCACGCATCGGATGACGGGTCCTTCTTGTGATTGGCTCTTAATGTAGAACCTCTACCGCTCACCCCTAGTACTGTGGCATACGTTTAGCTGTTCATTTGTTGACTTCGGCCCAGTAGCTAAGACTGATGGTTACTCCTAGTACTGTGGCATACGTTTAGCTGTTCATTTGTTGACTTCGGCCCGGTAGCTACGACTAACCGGGTGTAGCACATGGTATTGGTAAGATGATGTCCGATGCGCAAGTAAAGTCATAATGAACGAATGAATGAATGATAAGATAATAATGATATTATGTTGTACGTACGATGTGTGATCATAAAAGGTAACGAATGGTTTTATATGGAAGTAAAGTATGTTGTATTTAAAAAACTAGAACTCACTCAGCAACGCTGACTTTGATGTGTTTCCAGTTGGCAGGTAATGGTTGCTGAGGATGGCACGGGCGACTACTCAGCTCTTTTGGGGATGGCATTCTTTTGATTAATGTTTATGCATTGTAATGCGAACAAGCTATTTTGTAATGAATGTTGTATTAATTTGCAAAAGCATTTACATGGAAATGAAAGATTGTTTTAGTTTTCCGCTGCGATTTATGAAATACAAATGTAATTATACGTTTTGTGTGCGATGAGAACCCAGCTGTAAGCGTCCCGGGAACGGGGCCTTACAAGTTGGTATCAGAGCCAAAGTTTAAGTGAAATGGGTAAAATTTCAAAATAAACCTAATCTTAAACTGAGAATGGGACGGAATGGGAATGGGATGCCAAACTGAGTAGCTGCGTGCCATCAGGTATTTTCGTAAAGTTAACCGTTTTATGTGCGCATGGTATGTGTTATGTGTTGTATGTAGATTTAAATACTGATGTAGTCAGGATAGGTAATACTTGGGGTATGAAGAGTAAAGTAAGTGGCTAATCACAACTGGCCACTATAATTAGGGACTTACTATACTTGACATAAACTGAGTTGTTTCCTTGAATGACCGTGTTGGTGTTTGAATCTTTCAGTGTGCGTGTGATGGCCGGAGGTAGATCTTCGAAAGCTTCTAGGGGTGGAGGTCACGGTGTTGAACCGCGACTCAAGAGAGGGAGACCCAGAGTTGAGAGGGTAGTTCATGAAGAACCAGAGACCCCTCATCCGGAGGGTGGCGACGAAAGCGCTAATCTGAGAGCCTCAGTAAAGGAGGCTGTTGTAGAAGAAGTCCATCAGGTCATGCAGACAATTTTACCGTCTGTGGTGACTGAAGTTATAAGGCCGTACGAGAAGGGGAAAGAAAAGAAAGAAACAGATCCTTTGGAGAACTGGAACAACCAGAGCCGAAAACGGTTCTATCTGATAATGAAGAGAAAAGAAGAGCATGCACGGAGACGGCACGAGGATGTAATTATGGGGCTTTTATGAGATGCAAGCCCCCTACTTTTGATGGAAACGGCACCGTGTAGCCGCTCACCGGTGGGTGAGGGAAATGGAAGCTGTTCTCGATATCAGCGAGTGCCGAGAGGACCAAAAGGTGAAGTTTGCTACCCACTCTTTTGTGGATTCAGCTCTGTGCTGGTGGGACAACATTGTCCAAGCTGAGGGTAGTAGGACCATTGGGAAAATGAAATGGCCTGAGCTGAGAAGGTTGGTGATTGAGGAATTTTGTCCTCATCGGGAAATGGATAAGTTGGAAAGGGAGTTTCTGCAGTTGGAGGCTGGAACCATGACACACCAGCAGTATACCACCAAGTTAATGAAATGGCACGGCTTGTGCCTGATCAGGTGACGCCTCTGTCTCGGAAAATCAAGAGGTACATTCAGGGTTTACGGTGGATGTTCGCTGGCATATGATCGCCGCCCGGCCAAGCACGTTTAGGTCGGCGGTTGATTTGGCAGGGAGGCTGTATGACGAGCGGGATGGGTGGCGACTGAAGCAAGTAAGAAGGGTGGTGGTGATCGGAACTCGAACGGGAAATGGTTTGGTCGGGGTGATGCCTCGACGGGTAACAAAAAGGCACGGGTGGATGAACGCCGTGTGGTCACATCAGTGCGGGGTCGAAAAGGTGTGGCAAGTGTGGAAGGGAGCACGGCGGGGAATGTAGGTTTGGGTCAAACTTGTGCTTCAAGTGTGGGAAGATAGGGCATATGGCGAAGGATTGCCTGTCGGGCAAATGTTTTAACTGTGGGAAAACTGGTCATATGAGCAGAGATTGTAAGAAGTCGAGGATTGAGGGTTCAGGGTGAAGAAGACGGGAAGTGATGGGCCGAGGGCGAGCGCCAGAGCGTTCACCATGACACAGGAGGAGGCTAGGACGGACCCTGACGTTGTGTCCGGTACGTTTCTAGTGAACAGACTTTAGCTTCTGTGTTATTTGATTCTGGTGCTAGTAGGAGTTTTATTTCTGCTTTCTGTGCTAAGCTGCGCTGTTAGTAGCAGACGTGTTGATGCGCCCTTGATGTAGAAACTACATAGGTAAGTCTACCAAGATTTCTGAGGCGATAGAGAATTGTGATGTGGAACTTGAGGGTCATAAGTTTCCTGTTAGACCGTTTGTGATGACTTGGGTGGTTTCGATTTGGTTCTTGGGATGGATTGGTTGGCGGACTTCGAGGGAACATTGTGTGTCGCAAGAAGATGGTTCGGTTAACAGCGCCTGGCGGAATTTTGGTAACGGTTTATGGTGATCGGGTTACTACGATCCCGAAGGTGATCTCAATGGCGGTGGCGGGAAAGTGTATGAGGCGTGGATGTAGTGCTTACTTGGCCTATGTAAAAGATGTGGATACACCAACACCACAACTAGCCGATGTACCGGTTGTGTGTGACTTTCCAGACGTGTTCCCAGAAGACTTATCAGGAGTGCCACCTGACAGAGAGATTGAATTCAGATTGATCTGCTACCGGGTGCCCAACCTGTTGCCAAGGCACCATATCGGTTGGCTCCAACCGAGATGAAGAGCTAGCTTTGATAAGGGGTCATTAGACCGAGTATCTCTCCTTGGGGTGCTCCGGTCCTATTAAAGAAGAAGGATGTGTTAGTATGAGGATGTGCATTGACTACCGCGAACTGAACAAGTTGACAGTGAAGAACCGCTACCCCTTACCGAGGATAGATGATTTGTTCGATCAGCTTCAGGGTGCCAGTTGGTTCTCGAGGATAGATCTTCGATCTGGTTATCATCAGTTGAAGGTGAAGGAGCAAGATATCCTAAAACAGCTTTCCGTACGCGCTATGGCCATTACGAGTTTCTTGTCATGTCCTTTGGTTTGACCAACACGCCAGCTGCTTTTATGGATTCTGATGACCGTGTGTGTGGCCTATGTTGGATAAATCAGTGATTGTGTTTATTGATGATATCCTGATTTATTCGAAGAGCAAGATTGAGCATGCCGTCACATTCGAGAGGTTCTGGAGACGTTGACAAGGGAGAAATTGTATGCTAAACTCTCCAAGTGCGCGTTTTGGTTGCGCGAAGTTCAGTTTTTGAGTCATGTGGTGAATCCTGACGGGATTATGGTTGACGGCAAAGGTGGAGGGGCGGTTATGCAATGAGGTCACCAAGACGCCATCCGAGATCCGTAGTTTCTTGGGCTTGGCGGGCTACTATAGAAGATTCATCCAAGACTTCTCTAAGATTGCTTCTCCACTAACTAAGTTGACCCGAAAGGATGTGAAGTTTGTATGGGGTCAAGCTCAAGAGAAGGCGTTCGAAGAGCTGAAGGCAAGACTGACTCAAGCTCTGTTCCTGTCCCTACCCGATGGAAGTGAAGATTAGTGGTTTATTCTGATGCTTCCTACTCGGGTTGGGATGTGTGTGTAATGCAGAGAGGGAAGGTTATAGCCTATGCATCTCGACAGTTAAAGGTTCATGAGGACAATTATCCTACTCATGACTTGGAGCTAGCAGCCGTGGTCTTTGCGTTGAAGATCTGGAGGCACTACCTTTACGGGACGAAGTGCACCATATTCACGGACCACAAGAGTCTGAAGTACTTCTTCGAGTAGAAGGATCTGAACATGAGGCAGAGGAGATGGTTGGAACTTATAAAGGATTATGATTGCGAGATCCACTACCATCCGGGCAAAGCCAATGTAGTGGCTGACGCCCTTAGCCGAAAGGAAAGGCCCAAACCGATTCGGGTGAAAGCTTATCAATTCATCATGACCTCTGATGTGATGAAGCAAGTTAAGGAGTTTCAAGATGAGGCATTGAAAGAAGATCACCTTAACTCGGAAAGAATGAGAGGTCTGGTTGGGGAATTGGGTGAAAACACACTCGGTGTTAGAACTCAATTCGGTCGTGTGTGGATTCCTCGTTTTGGGATCTACGGGTGAAGATCATGGATGAAGCTCACAAGACTCGATACTCCATTCATCCTGGTGCCATGAAAATGTACCACGACATGAAGAAGATTATTGGTGGCCGGGTATGAAGCGTGACGTGGTGGAGTATGTGAGTAAGTGCCTTACTTGCTTACAGGTGAAGATCCAACCTTGGGATATACCGGAATGGAAGTGGGAGCATATCACCATGGATTTCGTTACGAAGCTGCCACGTACTCCGAAAGGGTATGATGCCATATGGGTGATAGTTGATCGTCTGATGAAGAGCGCTCATTTTCTACCGATCCGCGAGACGTATTCATCTGAGAGGTTGGCTGATCTGTTCATCAAGGAAATTGTAACTCGTCATGGTGTGCCGGTGTCTATTGTGTCTGATCGTGACACTCGGTTTACATCTAAGTTTTGGAAGAAATTCCACGATGCTATGGGGACGAGGTTACATATTAGCACGGCTTATCATCCCCAAACCGATGGTCAGTCAGAAAGAACCATTCAAACATTGGAAGACATGCTGCGGGCATGTGTGATCGATTTTGGTGGGAGTTGGGAAGACCACTTACCGTTAGCCGAATTCTCATACAACAACAGCTATCATTCCAGTATTGGTATGCCACCATATGAGATGCTATACGGTAGGAGATGCAGAACACCCGTTTGTTGGGGTGATATTGGTCAGAAGGAATTGGGGAGCGTCGAGGTAATCGAGGCTATGACAGAGAAGCTTGAAAAGATTAAAGCCTTCATGAAGGCAGCCAAAGATAGACAGAAGTCGTATGCCGATAAGCGACGTAGGCCAATTGAGTTCCAGGTGGGTGACCGGGTTATGTTGAAGGTCTCACCTTGGAAGGGTATTATCAGATTCAGAAAGCGGGGCAAGTTGAGCCCAAGATATATAGGCCCTTTCCGAATCATTGCTCGAGTAGGGGAGGTGGCCTATAGATTGGAGTTGCCAGATGAGTTAAGTGGGATTCACCCGACATTCCATGTATCTCATCTAAGGAAGTGCTTAGTATGAAGATATGGTTGTCCCATTGGAAGATAATCGAAGTGATGAACGACTCAATTATGTGGAGCAACCAGTGGCAATCATCGATCGTAAAGAAAAGAGGCTGCGAAATAAAGTGATTCCTTTTGTGCGTGTACAGTGGAAGCACAGGAAGGGATCCGAGTCAGTGGGAGACTGAGGAAGAAATGAGACAGCATTATCCACGTTGTTCGACGAATAACAGGTTTCGGGGACGAAACCTATTTAAGGGGGGTGGACTTGTAACACCCGAATATTAATTATTTTGAAGCCGGTGAAGAAAGAAAAGAAAATAAAGTCCAAAAGTCGAGGGACCAAACTCGCCAACGAAGAAAAGTTGGGAAATGTGGTGATATTAGTAGGGAGAGGGCAGCCCACTCTCCCCACACACCCCACATTTCAGTTTCCTAGAGAGGAGAAGAGAGAAAAAGAGAAAAAGTGTTGGTTCGTTGTTCGGGTCGCCAAAATCGTCGTGAAGCAAGCCAAATCGAAGCTCTTGTCGTTGTGCTCGTTTAGGTGAGTTCTAGGACCCCTCTTTTACATGTTTTTGGGGCTGGAACACATCTGAAAACCCTTTTTCGCTTTTTTGTGTTGAAAACCCGTATGTATGCGTGTATGTATGCGTAGGACCCGTTTGGGGCTTGATTTCTTGTTTGTTGTGCTTGAATAATGTTATGGTATGCATCCCTAAGGTTTGGATGGTCGATTTAGGCTTAAAAGGGTTTAGATGAGTTTGGAGGCCGAAAACCCTCGGCTGCAGTCGGGATGAACTGCATTCTGCATCAGTTAGGGCTAGGCGACCGACTGGGGCCGACTGGAGGCCATACGGCCGATTAGGGTGCGATTGGGGTCCATTCGCACGATTGGGGTTCATTCGCACGATTGAAGGGCCAGTCGCATGGGGGTCATGCGACTGAAGGTCCATTCGCACGACTGAAGGTCCAGTCGCATAGGGTTCATCCACATTGTCCATTCGCATGACTGGATGTTCATTCGCATAGGTGTTCATCCGTATTAGTTCATTCGCATGATGTTCAGTCGCATGGAGGCATGCGACTGAAGGGTGTCCATACGCCCGAATAGGCTGTTGTACCCGAGGAAGGTGTAGATTGACTTTTGACTTTCGGGGGAAAGTGCAGATGTAAGTTTTGATGTAAAGGTTCCCATAAGTGTTTGTAAGATGATGCTTGAGGTCTTAGAAAGCATGTAGGGGATGATGAGGATGATGATGGTATGCAAGTTTATGTACGCTATATGATGGTGTTGCCCTGTATGATGATAATGATGACTGTTTGCTACTTCCTAATATGATGTATGTTATCTTTCTTGTGGCCTTACGTGTCATGTTAATGAATAAATGAAGTATTATGTAACATAAAGTGAAAGATAATAAAAGAGGAACATGATGATGAATGAGTATTATGAACGAATGAAACGTCTTGCACGCATCGGATGACGGGTCCTTCTTTGTGATTGGCCCTTAATGTAGAACCTCTACCGCTCACCCCTAGTACTGTGGCATACGTTTAGCTGTTCATTTGTTGACTTCGGCCAGTAGCTAAGACTGATGGTTACTCCTAGTACCGTGGCATACGTTTAGCTGTTCATTTGTTGACTTCGGCCCGGTAGCTACGACTAACCGGGGTGTAGCACATGGTATTGGTAAGGATGATGTCCGATGCGCAAGTAAAGTCATAATGAACGAATGAATGAATGAAGAAGATAATAATGATATTATCTATGTGTACGTACGATGTGTGATCATGTAAAAGGTAACGAATGGTTTTATATGGAAGTAAAGTATGTTGTATTTAAAAAACTAGAACTCACTCAGCAACGCTGACTTTGATGTGTTTCCAGTTGGCAGGTAATGGTTGCTGAGGATGGCACGGGCGACTACTCAGCTCTTTTGGGGATGGCATTCTTTTGATTAATGTTTATGCATTGTAATGCGAACAAGCTATTTTGTAATGAATGTTGTATTATTTGCAAAAGCATTTACATGGAAATGAAAGATTGTTTTAGTTTTCCGCTGCGATTTATGAAATACAAATGTAATTATACGTTTTGTGTGCGATGAGAACCCAGCTGTAAGCGTCCCGGGAACGGGGCCTTACACAAACCCTGAATATATCTTTAATCTTTCGTGACAAAGGTATCACCTGATCCGGCACCAGACGTGCCATCTCGTGAATTTAGTGGTGTACTGCTGGTGGTCATAGTTCCCGCCTCTAGTTTCAAGAACTCCCTTTCGACCTTGTCCATTTCCCGATGAGGACAAAATTCCTCAATCACCAACCTTCTCAGCTCAGGCCATTTCATTTTCCCAATGCCCTACTACCCTCATCTTGGACAATGTTGTCCCACCAGCACAGAGCTGAATCCACAAAAGAGTGGGTAGCAAACTTCCCTTTTTGGTCCTCTCGGCACTCGCTGATATCGAGAACAGCCTCCATTTCCCTCACCCACCGGTGAGCAGCTGCAGCGGTGTCGTTTCCATCAAAAGTAGGGGCTTGCATCTCATAAAAGCCCCATAATTACATCCTCGTGCCGTCTCCGGCGCAGGCTCTTCTTCTTCCTCTTCGTCATCAGATAGAACCGTTTCCGGCTCTGGTTGTTCCCGTTCTCCAGAAGATCTGTTTCTTTCTTTTTCTTTCCCCTTCTCGTACAGCCTTAATAACTTCAGTCACCACAGACGGTAAGATTGTTTGCATGACCTGATGGACTTCTTCTACAACAGCCTCCTTTACTGAGGCTCTCAGATTGGCGCTTTCGTCGCCACCCTCCAAATGAGGGGTCTCTGGTTCTTCATGAACCACCCTCTCAACTCTGGGTCTCCCTCTCTTGGGTCGCGGTTCAACACCGTGACCTTCACCCCTAGAAGCTTTCGAAGATCTACCTCCGGCCATCACACGCACACTGAAAGATTCAAACACCAACACGGTCATTCAAGGAAACAACTCAGTTTATGTCAAGTATATTAAGTCCCTAATTACAGTGGCCAGTTGTGATTAGCCACTTACTTTACTCTTCACACCCCAAGCATTACCTGTCCTGACTACATCAGTATTTAAATCCACATACAACACATAACCATATACCATGCGCACATAAAACCGGTTAACTTAACGAAAATACCTGATGGCACGCAGCTACTCAGATTGGCATCCCATTCCCATTCCATCCCATTCTCAGTTTAAGATTAGGTTTATTTTGAAAATTTACCCATTTCACTTAAACTTTGGCTCTGATACCAACTTGTAAGGCCCCATACCCGGACGCTTACAGCTGGGTTCTCATCGCACATAAAACGTGTAATTACATTTGTATTTCATAAAATCGCAGCGGAAAACTAAACAATCTTCATTTCCATGTAAATGTTTTTGCAAGTTAATACAACATCATTACAAAATAGCTTGTTCGCATTACAATGCAAAAACATTAATCAAAAGAATGCCATCCCAAAAGAGCTGAGTAGCTTCATGGTGTGCCATCCTCAGCAATCATTACCTGCCAACTGGAAACACATCAAAGTCAGCGTGCTGAGTGAGTTCTAGTTTTATAAATAAAACATACTTTACTTTACATTTGTTCACGATCATACATCATACGTACATACAGATAATATCAGTATTATCCTCATCATTCCGTTCATTACTTACTCATTCACGTGTTACATTATCGTTCGTTTCTCTATCTAGATCGGTCAGACTTTACCCTCTTCGTGTACTCAGCCACGATTACTGAGGTCGACTGACAAGGATCTTATTCTGTACATTATTCCGATCATTCATTTACGTTCATTCATACTTCGTTCTTCATACATAATCTTTTATTCCTTTATACGTTCGTTCCTTTGAGTCTGTTGCGACAACAGGGTCGCTCACCTCATTAACAATCCCAACGACTTCGCGCGATCCGAGTCTGTTGCAACCATATAGTTGCTCATCCCAACTGCCAATCTCAACGATAGCATGCTTTCCGAGTCTCTTGCAACCTAGGGTTGCTCACCTCATGGCAACTTCACAATAACGTGTTGTCCGAGTCTGTTGCAATAACTGAGTTGCTCACCTCCTTTCTCTGGCCATCTTAATGATGCCTATGATCCGAGTCTTTTGCAACCACACGTTGCTCACCCCATTGTCAATCTCCATGATTGCCTGTGATCCGAGTCTTTTGCAACCACACGTTGCTCACCCCATTGACAATCTCCATGATTGCCTGTAATCCGAGTCTTTTGCAACCACACGTTGCTCACCCCATTGACAATCTCCATGATTGCCTGTGATCCGAGTCTTTTGCAACCACATGTTGCTCACCCCATTGAAAATCTCCATGATTGCCTGTGATCCGAGTCTTTTGCAACCACACGTTGCTCACCTCATTGTATGCTTGCAAGCCTTTCCTTCATTCATTCGTCATTCATAATGCATGCATTCTTACTTTATGTTCCTCTTTCATTATCTTTCACTTTACGTTACATAATACTTCATTCATTCATTAACATAACACGTAAAGTCACAAGAAAGATAAACATACATCGTAATAAGGAACACATCATACACATTCATCATCATCATACAGGGCAACACCATACATATATATAACATGCATAACATGCAACATCATCATCATGCCCAACATGCTTTCTAAGGCCCCAATCGTCATCTTACATGCTCTTACAGGAACCCTTACGTCAAAACTTACATCTGCACTTTTCCCCAAAAGTCAGAAGTCAAACTACACTTTCCTCGGGTGTGACAGCCCTACTCGGGCGTATGGACACCCTTCAGTCGCATGGCCTCCATGCGACTGAACATCATGCGATTGAACTAATGCGGATGAACACCTATGCGAATGAACATCCAGTCGTGCGAATGGACAATGCGGATGGACCTCATGCGAATGGATTAATGCGAATGAGCACTTATGCGACTGGACCTTCAGTCGTGCGAATGGACCTTCAGTCGTGCGAATGGACCTTCAGTCATGCGAATGGACCTTTAGTCGCATGACCCCCATGCGACTGGCCCTTAATCGTGCGAATGAACCCCAATCGTACGAATGGACCCCAATCGCACCCTAATCAGCCGTATGGCCTCCATTCGGCCTCCAGTCGGTCGCCTAGCCCTAACTGATGCAGAATGCAGTTCATCCCGACTGCAGCCGAGGGTTTTCGGCCTCCAAACTCATCTAACCCATTTTAAGCCTAAATCGACCATCCTAAACCTTAGGGATGCATACCATAACATTATTCAAGCACAACCAAGCAAGAAATCAAGCCCCAAACGGGTCCTACGCATACATACACGCATACATACATTTTCACCCAAAAACGCGAAAAAGGGTTTTCAATGTGTTCCAGCCCCAAAATCATTCAAAAACATGTAAAAGAGGGGTCCTAGAACTCACATAAACGAGCACAACGACAAGAGATTCGATTTGGCCTGCTTCATGACGATTTTGGCGACCCGAACCAACCCGAACCGGCACTTTTCCTCTTTTTCTCTTCTTTCTCTCTTCTCCCTTTTCTTTGCTGATTTGTGAGTGTGGGGGAGAGGGTAAGGGCTGCCCTCTCCCTTATATACTCCCCCTCACCCGACTTTCTTTCGTGGGCGAGTTTGGTCCCTCGACTGTGGACTTTATTTTCTTTTCTTTCTTCACCGGCTTCAAAATAATAAATATTCGGGTGTTACACCTTACCAAAACCTCTTTTGATAAGAAAATTAAGCAAAGATAATAATGTTAGATGTTATGCTTTCTCATCCATATTTTTTTTCCAGGATTGGCTAACCAAGCAAGTGCTAGCCAAAGGAGAGTAAAGTGGTTTATATGTTTTGCATTCAAGTCATCATGCTTTACTTGTTTCTCATAAAAGCCCTCATGCTTCTTTTGAAGTTGGCACTCTTGTTTGGGACATGTTTCTTTTGATACTATTGTTAAGTTAAAAAAATTGGGATTGTTATCTATTAATGCTTTATTACCCAAACCGGGAGTTTGTTCGTCATGTGAAATAGGCCAAAAGCCACAAATTACCATTTGATCTTAACACCAAACGTGTTACTAACCATCTCGATCTTGTCCATTGTGATGTTTGGGGACCCCCACTGGTTGTGTCTAATGATTATATCGATATTATGTTGTTTTTGTTGATGACTATTCTCGATTTTCGTGGCTATATCCTCTAAAACACAAATCGGACGTTTATAACGCTTTAAAGGTTTTTGTGACTTTTGTTCAAACACAATTCTCTCGAAAAATAGAAGTTTTTCAAAGCGACGGGGGAGACAAAATTCGTTAATAAAAGAGTTCAGTCACTATTTAAGGCTAATGGGACTTTTCATCGTTTATCTTATCACTACACTCCTCAACAAAATGCTCGAGCGAAACGTAACATTGACATATTATTGAAATGGGGTCGGCCATGTTATTTAATGCTCACTTACCCTCCCCCTTTGGGTCGATGCGTTTACATCTGTGGTTTACATCATTAACCACTTACCGACTCCCATCTTAAATAGTAAGTCCCCATTTTAACTTCTCTATTTACGTGTTCCAAACTACACCATGTTTAGAACATTTGGTTGTCGTGTGTTCCCATACTTGCATAACTACTCCAACCACAAGCTATGACCACGTGATCTTCCTTGTATATTCATTAGCTATAGCCTAAAATACAAAGGTTTTCGGTGCTCTAATCCGGACACTTCTTATGTGTATATATCAAAGCATGCTCGGTTCGATGAGTGTGTTTTTCTCTATGCCATTACTCCAAATACTACTACCACTCCTGATTTACAACTTGTCACATTTTTAGATGTGGACGTTCCATTAATGCCATCACAAACACCCAATCCCCTTTCTGTCACGACACCTTCAATTGTGACATCCCTCATTCCATGCACTCTTTGCATGGACATTCCTATCTCATGCCCCTGTTTACCATCCTAAACTAATTCCGCACCTCAACCCACTTCCACTAATCCTATCCTCACATCCATCAATATTAAATCCACCTTTCCCCATCACCCACCACCTCATCTATATATCCCGACACCCCCACCCTTTCATCACCTAACGCCCCATCCGAACCCATCCCATTAACATTCGACCCAACACCCATTCCCGAGTCTACCTTCTCATCCATTACGAAACTGTGCCACCCAATTCACCACCAATACATTTTGCCTCAACAAACCCAATGGTTACTCGGTCGAAAGCTGGTGTGTTTAAGCCCCGACATGTGGCTGAAATCTCAAACTAATCATAGCGTCCTTCACTCGGTTCTGTTTTCTTCAACAGACCCTAAAACCTTCAAGTCAGCTGCCAAGGAACCTAAATGGGTTGATGCGATACATCACGAACTTGATGCCTTACATAAAAACAACATGTGGTCTCTTATCCCTCGTCCAACAAATAGACATGTTGTTGGCTCCAAATGGCTTTTTGGCACCAAATTTCGTTCGGATGGGTCCATTGACCACTACAAAGCTAGGCTTGTGGCACAAGGCTTTAGCCAAACTCCGAGCATCGACTACTCCCACATGTTTAGCCCGGTGGTCAAAGCATCGACTGTTCATGCCATTCTCTCTCTAGCGTTTTGAATGATTGGAAGTTGCATCAACTTGATGTCAACAATGTTTTCTTACATGGGCACCTTGATGAATGTGTGTATATGGAGCAACCACAGGTTTTATTAACCTAAATTTTCCCAATCATGTTTGTAAGTTACATAAAGCCCTTTTTAGTCTCAAACAAGCTCCTCGGGCCTGGTTTCATCGTTTGCGCACTTTTCTTCATTCAAATGGTTTAACTGGAAGTCGGGCTGACCCGTCTTTGTTTGCGTTTAAAAACAATATTATGTTATGTACTTATTGGTATATGTAGATTATTTAATCTTTACAGGAAATCAAGACAAGGTTCTTAAGGCTTTCACTCAAACACTACATAATGAGTTTGCTATCAAAGATTTAGGAAAATGAAATTATTTTCTTGGACTTGAGGTTACGTATTCTGAAGAGGGCTTTTCCTCAATCAATCTAAATATGCGCTTGATTATGCCAACTTGTCAAATGCCAAGCCCGTGTCCACCCCTTTTTCTACAAATATAGCTCTAACTAAAGATGGTGAACTGTATTCAGATCCTACTCATTATCGCTTTCTAGTGGGGGCGTTGCAATAATTGACAATTTCTCGTCCCGACATCTTTTCTGTCGTCAACCAAGTCAGTCAGTTCTTGAGTGTTCCAACCGTTGACCATTTTCAGTAAGTTAAAAGAATCATACGTTACATCAAATGTACCTTCGCATTTGGTATATCCTTTAGCAAAAGGGCCAAGTCTTCTTTACTTGGTTACTCCGATGCTAATTGGGCGCGCGACCTAGAAACAAGACGGTCTACGTATGGTTATTCGATATTTTTAGGTGGATATCTTGTGTCTTGGAGTGCAAAGAAACAGCCTACATTCGCCTATTCAAGTTGTAAATCAAAGTATCGAGCAATGCTAATACAACTGTTGAATTAATATGGTGACTCATCTCTCGTAAGAACTACATGCTTGCCACCGGATCACCCAACTATTCTATGCGATAATCAAAGTGTCATATTTTGACTCAAAATCTCATTTCTCATAAAAGGGTTAAGCACATCGAGTTGGATTATCATTTTATTCGTGATTTATTCGTGAGTTAGTTGCTTCGAGTAAATTACACGCCAAATTTATTCTGACCAAGCTTCAAGTGGCGGACATATTTACCAAGAGCTTGCCTCGTCCTCAATTTGAAGTATTTCGGTCTATGCTCCGTCTTGGTCCGCTACCCTCTCGCATGAAAAAGGAGATTAATGTCATCTTTGTAATATTTATTCTAGTTGTTCTTCTTTGTAATTTTCATATTTTTGAAGCATGTGATTGTAATTTTATCATCTATATAAACTCTCCTACATTAATTATGAAGCATTGAGACTTTCCAATCAATATATAATATTTTTTGTTTATGTTTCACCACTACTATTAAAAAATTTACGATTTGTATTATATGTTTGTAAAATTTCATATGAGACCAATTATAGAAAGTTTAATAGTTTATATTAACACATAATTATTAACTAAAAATACACCAAGTAAAAAATATAAATATAAAATTATATATCACATAATTATTAAGTAAAATTAATTAATAAATAAATAATTTCGGGTATATAATTGGGTAAATGGGTATGCTTAATCGAGTAATCAGGTCGGGTAATCGGGTACATAGTGCAATCGTTACCCGTGAAAAAATAAAAATCAATCCCGCACCCGGTCCCATACCCGCTTACCCGATCCCATACCCGTCCCAAATGTCTCGGGTTTCAGGTATTCCCTTCGCGTTTAGAATTGATTGTCGTTCATAGATAAATGGTTGAGAATATTACTTTGCAAAAAATGATTAAGCCTTGGCATCCTCCTTTTTAGTATAATACGTTTACTATGTCGAAACGTAATCATTGACGAGATGCATTTGGATAATTGTGTTATGTGAAAAGTTATATCTTGATAGCACCATAGTTGGAGGTATTAAAGAAGTTTCATGCCCATTGATGTATCCTTGAAATAATTAGCTTATTTATGTGATGTTTGATATTCTACGTATCTATAACATATAATAAACTATGAAAGAATTTTTTAAGACACGTGTCATCATTCTAGCATATTAGATGACACGTGTATTATTCTAGCATATAAAAAAATCATTTTCTCGTCTCTCACACATATAAATACAAAATTATAGAAACAATTAATTCGACTTTTATTTTATAACTAAAATATGTTAAACATATATATATATATATATATATATATTATATATATATATATATATATATATATATATATATATATATATATATATATATAATATATATATATATATGTGTGTGTGTGTGTGTGTGTGTGTGTGTGTGTTTCTTGTCCCTCTCATATTAAGTGACTAGTTTACTATCCTATGTATTACACGAGTTGAATAAATAACATTAAATAGTTAGTAATGAAAAATTATTAATTATAATATGATATTTTGAAATATAATATGATTAAAATTACGCATAAGTAAGGATCATAAGTAATAAAAAATGATATTATTTTCTTTGAACTTTTTTTAATTTTTTATCTAAAAAATTCGTTCTAAATCAAAACATTTTAAAAAATGTCATTTTCCAAAAATGTCTTATTATAACTTTCAATTTTAATTTTTTATGGTTCATAAAAGAATTAATTTCTAAAAACATTGATTTTAAATAATTTATATTTTTATTAAGGCTTGATGTGTTAAAAAATTACTTATGTTATACAAAAGATTGTCTCTTTAGAAATCTATAATTTATAACCTTTACAAAAACAAGATTTCTTTTGCCACTTGTCGTTCTGTTAACCCATATTTTTGCTACTTGTCTTTTTTCTAAACATTCACACATTAATTTTGTTGATACATATGTATCTAGTTTAGAAACTTAATGTAAAATGTTTATCATGTCTTACATATATGTAATTGAATGGGTATGAATGAAATACAAAGTGTGGTTGATGCTTATAATGTTTAATATTTCATTGTTTGTTGTGTGATAACATATAGTGAACTAACTATATAGGTTTATGGTTGTTGTACATGATTCTTAGTCAATAATGATTGAGAAACATGTTCAAACTTAATCGTGTGAAGTTCTCATGCGAATGGACCATGCTTGTCACACCCCCACCCTTGACGGCGGAAACGTCGAGGAGTGAGAGTTAAGATCGTTCACAGCCACATAACGCTATTAATACCCCAAATATATATAATAAACATAAGTTCCAATGTACTATTACAATCATAAGTCTCAAAGAAATTAAAATAAACATAACAAGTCATTTTATTTCACTATTTATCTAGATCCATTCCTAGATGTGTAAGCTTCAAGGAGTAGAAATCAAGCTTGAGTACTTCTTGAAACATGTTAAAAATAAAAGGTCAACAACAATGTTGGTGAGATTTCCATAGTTTGTAATACATAAGTTTATAAAAGATGGCAATTCATGTTGTAATTAGAGAACAAAGTAAACTAGGGATGTAAGACAGAATGCACAATCAAACCTCGACAAAGTTTTACAAGTCTCAAACGTTTAAAAGTATATACGATTAGCTAAGTGTACTCGGATCAACCAAGCAGGCTTGTCTGCCCATAGATCTATGACTTCGCTAGGCTAGCAATAGTTATGATTGTACATATATTCGACATTACATGGTAGCTACAAAGTTCGACTAACCACAACACACAAGTAAATTGCCATAAGTTTACAAGAATCAACGTGTTTACAAGTGCAAAGTTTATAATGTAACATGTTTCACCCCAAGTGTGAAAATATGAAAAAGGGGTATAGAATACTACTCACTAATTAAATGTATATAAATGACGATTAATAAGAATATAATAAGCAACGTTCCAACGTAGTTCTTCACAAAGTACCTACGTATATATATTCACAAGATTTAGTTTTAGATTTAACGTTTAACGTGATTTAGGGTTTCAAGGGACATTGGGATCTTGATATATATATATTATATATAAATTTAACAAAAAGAATTACATTGATTTAATAATTTGTCATAAAATCATAAAGTTTGAATCGTTTGATATGGTTAACAAAGCAAATATACAGTGTAGGTATGTATTTATATTTTTGTTTGTAGAAATTACAAATAAAGTGTGAACCAATAATAGTTTTTTTTATGATTTAACCCATTATTTAAGTTTTCTTATATTAATAACCAAATATAATCCTTGTTTTACAAATATTAAATTGATTTAAAGAATAAATTTACAAAACTTGTTAAAGTGATTTAAAAATAAGTAAAGTTTATAAAACTGCTTTTAATAATTTTTCAAAATTTTTATATATTTGTTTGAAGGCTGAAAACCCAAAAAGAAAAAGAGAGGTTGCCGGGTTCAAACCCGGGACCTCAAGTTGGAATATGGGTGGGTAACCAGTGAACCCAGGCTCTCAGCCGCGGTTTATCTTGGTTTTAAATCCTTTTAAACTCAAACTAATAAATTTCCCCCATTCCCTAGAACCCTAAATCATTTGGACCACAAATTGAATGCCAAATCGATTGGTGAATGGAACAAACATGGGGCTTTGATTCCCCTTGTAAATACGAACAAATGATGTATCTAATTACCCGTTTTGTGAATGCATCGATGAAGAACAGGTTCAAGAACAGTGCGCAACTATGTTGCGATTCGTTCAGGTTACAATCGATGAGAAACTCGAATTCGCTTTACAGAAAGTTTCGAATAGCCCAATTGATGAAAAGCCCTTTGTCGTTTTGATTTAAATCGTTCGAGAGGTGGGTTTTGAGTAGGTTGCAGAATTTCGATGAAGAGAGAATCGATTTTGGTGAAATTGTGTTTGTCAGGTGAATTTGATTGTTGTGAACGCTTAGGATAGGTTAGATGACTGCTTAAGTTTGATTAATTAGATTATAATTGCGACTAAATGGCAGAACGGTTATGGCGTTCAATGTCGTCGGTTATACGATAGTTGAGGTTCGTAACCCGCTTATAATGAATTAAATGGTATTTTAAGTTCGAAACTGGTTCCCGAGAGCAATTGGAAAGATTTGGGGTTGATATTGAAGAGTTTGGGTGGGTTTTGGGGCTCGCCGGAGACTCCGCCGGAGCTTCGCCGGTTTTGCGGGGAAAAAGAAGTTATTTTGGATTTTACGCAAATGGTCCCTGTAGTTTTCCACCTTTATTATTTTATGCTTAAACTTTATTTTCAAAGTTTCTAAATTACATAAGACCCCCTTGACTTCTTAAACCCAAGTTATAACATCTTTTAACTTTAATAAATTTTAACAATTATTATTATTATTATTATCATTGTTATTAGAGTTATTATTATTATAATAATAATAATTATTATTATAGTTATTATGATTGTTATTCATTTTAAAATCTATTAGAAATGTTATTATGCTCAATTAAATAAATAGCTATAAACTTGTTTTTTTTTACATTAAAGAATTAAGACTAACTAAGAGATAAACACAAATAGCCCAAAGTTCATGAAAAGCATTAATAGTCCTTACAAGAATAAACAAGGTTAACTATTAGTTAACTAAAAATACAAGATGTTACAATACTAATGGACCATACGCATGAATACTTCATGCTAATGGAACATACGCATGAATACTTCATGCTAATGGACCAGTCGCGCATATGGCTGTTCAAATAGCTCGACGCTCGAAACTAGCTCGAACTCGTTCGAAAAATGCTCGGAATTTGCTCGTTTGAATTTCGGCTCGATTGTAAATGAACCGAGCGGTTCAGTTCGGTTTCAAAACGAATCGAGCATGAGCGAAGGGTCGCTCGCTCGTCGCTCGCTCGGTTTCCCTCGAATTATTTTTTAGTTAGTTTTATATTTATATTAATTAATATATGTAATTTTATATATTTAAACTGTAAAATTACAATTTTACACTTAAAACCCTAGCCTCAAATACCCCTAAATCCTTATTGACCTAATGACCCAAATTGAAGCTTCTGCCGTTGAGCCATCTGCGATCTGCTGCTCCTCCATCCTCCTGCTGCGACGTCCGCCTCCCTCTGCTGCGACGGTGCCACCTCCACCAACCTCCGCCTGCCCTGCTGCGACCTCCGCCTCCCCTGCTGCGACCTCCGCCTCCCCTGCTGCGACCTCCGCCTCCTCTTGCTGCGACCTCCGCCTCCCCTGCTACGACCTCCGCCTCCCCCTGCTGCGACCTCCGCCCCTCCCTTGCTGCGACCTTCCGCCTCCCCTGCTGCGACCTCCGCCTCCCCCTGCTGCGACCTCCGACTCCCTGTAACACCCGAATTTTTTTTTTGAAGCCGGTGAAGAAAGAAAAGAAAATAAAGTCCAAAAGTCAAGGGACCAAACTCGCCAATGAAAGAAAGTCGGGTGAGGGAAGTATATAAGGAGAGGGCAGCCCTTACCCTCTCCCCCCACTCACAAATCAGCCAAAGAAAGGGGAGAAGAGAGAAGAAGAGAAAAAGGGAAAAAGTGCCGGTTCGGGTCGCCAAAATCGTCGTGAAGCAAGCCAAATCGAAGCCCTTAACGTTGTGCTCGTTTGTGTGAGTTCTAGAACCCCACTTTTACTTGTTTAAACGATTTTGGGGCTGGAAAGCATAAAACCCGTTTTGTATGTGTATGTGTTTGACCCATTTGGGTGTGATGTGTGTGATGCGTTTCGTGTATGTTTCCGGGCGTGTGTGTGCTTGTATGGTGTTATGGTATGCATTCCTAAGGTTTAGGATGGTCGATTTAGGCTTAAAATGGGTTTAGATGAGTTTGGAGGCCGAAAACCCTCGCTGCAGTCGGGATGAACTGCATTCTGCACAGTTAGGGCTAGGAGACCGACTGGAGGCCGAATGGAGGCCATACGGCCGATTAGGGTGCGATTGGGGTCCATTCGCATGATTGAAGGTCCATTCGCACGATTGAAGGCCAGTCGCATGGAGGTCATGCGACTGAAGGTCCAGTCGCATAAGTGCTCATCCGCATTAATCCTATTCGCATGAGGTCCATCCGCATTGTCCATTCGCACGACTGGATGTTCATTCCCATAGGTGTTCATACGTATTAGTTCAGTCGCATGATGTTCAGTCGCATGGAGGCCATGCGACTGAAGGGTGTCCATACGCCGATTAGGGCTGTTGCACCCGAGGAAGTGTAGTTAGACTTCTGGCTTTCGGGGGAAAAGCAGATGTAAGTCTTGACGTAAAGGTTTCCTGTAAGAGCATGTAAGATAGCAGATATGGCCTTAGAAGCATGTAGGGCATAGAGATGATGATGTTGCATGTTATTATGTATGATGTTGCCCTGTATGATGTATGTGGGTGCATGATAATGTTCCTTAGTATGATGTATAGTATCTTTCCTATGGCTTTACTTATTATGAGAATGAACGAAGTATTATGTAAAGAAAGTGAAAGACAATGAAAGAGGAACACGATGTTGAATGCATGCATTAATGAACGAATGAAACGTCTTGCACGCATCGGATAACGGGTCCTTCTTTGTGATTGACCCTTAATGTAGAACCTCTACTACCACGCTCACCCCTATACTGTGGCATACGTTTAGCTGTTCATTTATTGATTCAGCCCGGTAGCTACGACTAACCGGGGTGTAGCACATGGTATTGGTATGGATGATGTCCGATGCGCAAGTAAAGTCATAAAGAACGAATGAATGAATGAAGAGATAATAATGATATTATCTATGTGTATGTACGATGTGTGATCATGTAAAGGTAACGAATGGTTTTATATGAAAGTAATATGTTTTGCAATAAAACTAGAACTCACTCAGCAACGCTGACTTTTATATGTTTTCCAGTTGCAGGTAATGTTTGCTGAGATGGCACACCGTGAAGTTACTCAGCTCTTTGGGATGGCATTCTTTTGATTAATGTTTTTGCATTGTAATGCGAACAAGCTATTTTGTAAGGAAAGATTGTTTTAGTTTTCCGCTGCGATTTATTAAATACAAATGAAATTATAACGTTTTATGAGCGATGAGAACCCAGCTATAAGCGTCCCGGAACGGGGGGCCTTACAAGTTGGTATCAGAGCCAAGTTTTAGTGAAATGGGTAAATTTTCAAAATAAACCTAATCTTAAACTGAGAATGGGACGTAAAGGAATGGAATGCCAATCTGAGTAGCTGCGTGCCATCAGGTATTTTCGTAAAGTTAACCGGTTTTATGTGCGCATGGTATGTGGTTATGTGTTGTATGTAGATTTAAATACTGATGTAGTCAGGACGGGTAATACTTGGGGTATGAAGAGTAAAGTAAGTGGCTAATCACAACTGGCCACTGTAATTAGGGACTTAATATACTTGACATAAACTGAGTTGTTCCTTGAATGACCGTGTTGGTGTTTGAATCTTTCAGTGTGCGTGTGATGGCCGGAGGTAGATCTTCGAAAGCTTCTAGGGGTGAAGGTCACGTGTTGACCGCGACCCAAGAGGGAGACCCAGAGTTGAGAGGGTGGTTCATGAAGAACCAGAGACCCCTCATTTGGAGGGTGGCGACGAAAGCGCCAATCTGAGAGCCTCAGTAAAGGAGGCTGTTGTAGAAGAAGTCCATTAGGTCATGCAACAATCTACCGTCTGTGGTGACTGAAGTTATTAAGGCTGTACGAGAAGGGGGAAAAGAAGAAAGAAACAGATCTTCTGGAGAACGGGAACAACCAGAGCCGGAAACGGTTCTATCTGATGACGAAGAGGAAGAAGAAGAGCCTGCGCCGGAGACGGCACGAGGATGTAATTATGGGGCTTTTATGAGATGCAAGCCCCTACTTTTGATGGAAACGACACCGCTGCAGCTGCTCACCGGTGGGTGAGGGAAATGGAGGCTGTTCTCGATATCAGCGAGTGCCGAGAGGACCAAAAGGTGAAGTTTGCTACCCACTCTTTTGTGGATTCAGCTCTGTGCTGGTGGACAACATTGTCCAAGATGAGGGTAGTAGGGCCATTGGGAAATGAAATGGCCTGAGCTGAGAAGGTTGGTGATTGAGGAATTTTGTCCTCATCGGGAAATGGACAAGGTCGAAAGGGAGTTTCTGCATTGTTGGAGGCTGGAACCATGACACACCAGCAGTATACCACCAAGTTTAATGAAATGGCACGGCTCGTGCCTGATCAGGTGACGCCTCTGTCTTGGAAAATCAAGAGGTACATTCAGGTTTACCGGTGGATGTTCGCCGACATATGACCGCCGCCCGGCCAAGTACGTTTAGGTCAGTGGTCGATTTGGCCGGAAGACTTTATGGAGAGGAGGTGGTGGTGGTCGAAGCGAGCAAGAAGGGTGGTGTGATCGGAACTGGAACGGGAAACGGTTTGGTCGGGGTGATGCCTCGACGGGTAACAAAAAGGCATGGGTGGATGACCGCCGCGTGGCCACATCAGAGCGGATCAAGGAGGTGTGGTAAGTGTGGAAAGAGCATGCGGGAGAATGTAGGCTGGGTTTGAACGTGTGCTTCAAGTGTGGGAAGACAGGGCATATGGCGAAGGATTGCCTGTCGGGCAAATGTTTTAACTGTGGGGAAACTGGTCATATGAGCAGAGATTGTAAGAAGCCGAGGACTGAGGGTTCAGGGGTGAGGAGGACGGAAGTGAAGGACCGAGGGCGAGCGCCAGGGCCTTTACTATGACACAGGAGGAAGCTAGGACAGACCCTGATGTCGTGTCCGGTACGTTTCTGGTGAACCAAACTTTAGCTTCTGTGCTATTTGATTCTGGTGCTAGTAGGAGTTTATTTCTGCTGCTTTCTGTGCTAAGCTGCCTGTTAGTAGTAGGCGTGTTGATGCGCCCTTTGAGGTAGAAACTGCCATAGGTAAGTCTACCAGGATTTCGGAGATGATAGAAAACTATGAGGTGGAGTTAGAGGTCACAAGTTTCCTGTTAGACCGTTCGTGATGACCTTGGGTGGTTTTGATTTGGTTCTTGGGATGGATTGGTTAGCGACTTCGAGGCAAACATTGTGTGTCGCAAGAAGATGATTCGGTTGACAGCGCCTGATGGAAGTTTGGTAACGTTTATGGTGATCGGGTTACTACAATCCCGAAGGTGATCTCAATGGTAGTGGCGGGAAAGTGTATGAGGCGTGGATGTAGCGCCTACTTGGCTTATGTAAAGGATGTAGATGAACTAACACCACAACTGTCTGATGTACCGGTTGTGTGTGACTTTCCAGACGTATTCCCAGAATTTACCAGGGTACCACCTGACAGAAATTGATTTCAGATTGATCTGATACGGTGCCCCACCCGTTGCCAAAGCACCGTATCGTTTGGCTCCGACGGAGATGAAGAGTTGATGGAACAGTTGCAAGAGTTGCTTGATAAGGGGTTCATTAGACCGAGTATCTCTCCTTGGGGTGCTCCGGTCCTGTTTGTAAAGAATAAGGATGGTAGTATGAGTGCATTGACTACCGCGAGCTGAACAAGTTGACAGTGAAGAACCGATACCCCTTACCGAGAATAGATGATTTGTTCGATCAGCTTCAGGTGCCAGTTGGTTTTCAAGAATAGATCTTCGGTCTGGCTATCATCAGTTGAAGGTAAAGGAACAAGATATCCCTAAAACAGCTTTCCGCACGCGCTATGGTCATTACGAGTTTCTTGTCATGTCCTTTGGTTTGACCAACGCGCCAGCTGCTTTTATGGATTTGATGAACCGTGTGTGTCAACCGATGCTGGATAAATCAGTGATTGTGTTTATTGATGATATCCTGATTTACTCAAGAGCGAGTAGAGCATGCCGGTCACATTCGAGAGGTTCTAGAGACGTTGAGAAGGGAGAAATTGTATGCTAAATTCTCCAAGTGCGCATTTTGGTTGCGCGAAGTTCAGTTTTTGGGTCATGTGGTGAATCCTGATGGATTATGGTGGACCCGGCGAAGGTGGAGGCGGTTATGCAATGGAGGTCACCAAAGACGCCATCCGAGATCCGTAGTTTCTTGGGCTTGGCGGGCTACTATAGAAGATTCATCCAAGACTTCTCTAAGATTGCTTCTCCACTAACTAAGTTGACCCGAAAGGATGTGAAATTGTTTATGGGGTCAAGCTCAAGAGAAGGCGTTCGAAGAGCTGAAGGCAAGACTGACTCAAGCTCCTGTTCTGTCATTACCCGATGGAAGCGAAGATCTGGTGGTTTATTCTGATGCTTCCTACTCAGGGTTGGGTGTGTGTTAATGCAGAGAGGGAAGGTTATAGCCTATGCATCCCGACAATTGAAAGTCCATGAGTTAATTATCCCACTCATGACTTGGAGCTAGCAGCCGTGGTCTTTGCACTAAAGATTTGGAGGCACTATCTCTACGGACGAAGTGCACCATATTCACCGATCATAAGAGCTTGAAGTACTTCTTCGAGCAAAAGGATCTGAACATGAGGCAGAGGAGATGGTTGGAACTTATAAAGGATTATGATTGCGAGATCCATTACCATCCAAGCAAAGCTAATGTGGTGGCGGATGCCCTTAGTCGAAAGGAAGGCCGAACCGATCGGGTGAAAGCTTATCAACTATCATGACCTCTGATGTGATGAAGCAAATCAAGGAGTTTCAAGATGAGGCATTGAAAGAAGATCACCTAACTCGGAAAGAATGAGAGGTCTGGTTGGGGAATTGGGTGAAAACACACTCGGTGTTAGAACTCGATTCGGTCGTGTGTGGATTCCTCGTTTTGGGATCTACGGTGAAGATAATGGATGAAGCCCACAGACTCGATACTCCATTCATCCTGGTGCCACAAAATGTACCATGACATGAAGAAGATTATTGGTGGCCGGGTATGAGCGTGACGTCGTGGAGTATGTGAGTAAGTGCCTTACTTGCTTACAAGTGAAGGCAGAGCATCAAAAGCCGTATGGGAAGATCCAACCTTTGATATACCGAATGGAAGTGGGAGCACATCACCATGGACTTCATTACAAAGCTACCGCGTATAGTTGATAGTTCTGACGAAGAGCGCTCATTTTCTACCGATCCGCGAGACGTATTCATCTGAGAGGTTGGCTGATCTGTTCATCAAGGAAATTGTAGCTCGTCATGGTGTGCCGGTGTCTATGTGTCTGATCGCGACACTCGGGTTTACATCTAATTTTGGAAGAAATTCCACGACGCTATGGGGACGAGGTTACATATTAGCACGGCTTATCATCCCCAAACCGATGGTCAGTCAGAAATGACCATTCAGACATTGGAAGACATGCTTCGAGCATGTGTGATTGATTTTTGTGGAAGTTGGGATGACCACCTACCGTTAGCTGAATTCTCCTACAACAACAGCTATCATGCCAGCATTGGTATGCCGCCATATGAGATGCTATACGGTAGGATGCAGAACACCCATTGTTGGGTGATATTGGTCAGAAGGAATTGGGGAGCGTCGAGGTAATCGAGGCTATGACAGAGAAGCTTGAAAAGATTAAAGCCTTCATGAAGGCAGCCAAGATAGGCAGAAGTCGTATGCCGATAAGCGACGTAGGCCAATTGAGTTCCAGGTGGGTGACCGGGTTATGTTGAAGGTCTCACCTTGGAAGGGTATTATCAGATTCAGAAAGCGGGGCAAGTTGAGCCCAAGATTATAGGCCCTTTCCGAATCATTGCTCGAGTAGGGGAGGTGGCCTATAGATTGGAGTTGCCAGATGAGTTTAAGTGGGATTCACCCGACATTCCATGTATCTCATCAAGGAAGTGCTTAGCAGATGAAGATATGGTTGTCCCATTGGAAGATATCGAAGTAGATGAACGGCTCAATTATGTGGAGCAACCAGTGGCAATCATCGACCGAAAGGAGAAAAGGCTAAGGAATAAAGTGGTTCCTCTTGTGCGTGTACAGTGGAAGCACAGGAAGGGATCCGAGTCAACGTGGGAGACTGAGGAAGAAATGAACAGCATTACCACGTTTGTTCGACGAATAACAGGTTTCGGGACGAAACCTATTTAAGGGGGGTGGACTTGTAACACCCGAATATTTATTATTTTGAAGCGGTGAAGAAAGAAAAGAAAATAAAGTCCAAAAGTCAGGGACCAAACTTGCCAACGAAAGAAGTCGGGTGAGGGAAGTATATAAGGGAGAGGGCAGCACCCCTTACCCTCTCCCCACACTCACAAATCAGCCAAAGAAAGGGGAGAAGAGAGAAAGAAGATAAAAAGAGGAAAAGTGCCGGTTCGGGTTGGTTCGGGTGCCAAAATCGTCGTGAAGCAAGCCAAATCGAAGCCCTTACACGTTGTTCTCGTTTGTGTGAGTTCTAGAACCCCACTTTACTTGTTTTTCAAACGATTTTGGGGCTGGAAAGCATAAAAACCCGTTTTTTGTATGTGTATGTGTTTTGAATTGTGTGATGCGTTTCGTGTATGTTTCCGGGCGTGTGGTGCTTGTATGGTGTTATGGTATGCATTCCTAAGTTTTAGGATGGTCGATTTAGGCTTAAAATGGGTTTAGATGAGTTTGGAGGCCGAAACCCTCGGTGCAGTCGGGATGAACTGCATTCTGCATCAGTTAGGGCTAGGCGACCGACTGGAGGCCGAATGGAGGCCATACGGCCGATTAGGGTGCGATTGGGTCCATTCGCACGGTTGAAGGTCCATTCGCACGATTGAAGGTCCATTCGCACGATTGAAATGCAGTCGTATGGAGGTCATGCGACTGAAGGTCCAGTCGCATAAGTGCTCATCCGCATTAATCCATTCGCATGAGGTCCATCCGCATTATCCATTCGCACGACTGGATGTTCATTCCCATAGGTGTTCATCCGCTAGTTCAATCGCATGATGTTCAGTCGCATGGAGGCCATGCGACTGAGGGTGTCCATACGCCCGAATAGGGCTGTTGCACCCGAGGAAGGTAGTTAGACTTCTGACTTTCGGGGGAAAGTGCAGATGTAAGTTTTGACGTAAAGGTTCCTGTAAGAGCATGTAAGATAGCAGATATGGCCTTAGAAGCATGTAGGGCATAAAGATGATGATGTGCATTTTATGTATGTATGATGTTTGCCTTTGTATGTGTTGTGGGTGCATGATAATGTTCCTTAGTATGATGTATAGTATCTTTCTTATGGCTTTACTTATTGTATAAGAGGAATGAAAGTATATGTAACGAAAGTGAAAGACAATGAAAGAGGAACACGATGTTGAATGAATGCATTAATGAACGAATGAAACGTCTTGCACGCATCGGATAACGGGTCCTTCTTTGTGATTGACCCTTAATGTAGAACCTCTACCTCACCGCCCCCTAGTACTGGGCTACGTTAGCTGTTCATTTATTGACTTTCGGCCGTAGCTAAGACTGATGGTTACTCCTAGTACCTGTGGCATACGTTTAGCTGTTCATTTATTGACTTCGCCCGGTAGCTACGACTAACCGGGTGTAGCACATGTATTGGTATGGATGATGTCCGATGCGCAAGTAAAGTCATAAAACGAATGAACGAATGAATGAATGAAGAAGATAATAATGATATTATCTATGTGTATGTACGATGTGTGATCATGTAAAGGTAACGAATGGTTTTATATGAAAGTAAAGTATGTTTTGCAATAAAACTAGAACTCACTCAGCAACGCTGACTTTTTATATGTTTCCAGTTGGCAGGTATGTTTGCTGAGGATGGCACACCGTGAAGCTACTCACTCTTTTGGGGATGGCATTCTTTTTGATTAATGTTTTTTGCATTGTAATGCAAACAAGCTATTTTGTAATGAAAATTTGTTTTAGTTTTCCGCTGCGATTTATGAAATACAAATGAAATTATACGTTTTATGAGCGATGAGAACCCAGCTGTAAGCGTCCCGGGAACGGGCCTTACACTCCCCTGGCTCGCGATCTGCTGGCTGCGCCACCGCCTCCCCCTGCTGCAATCTGCTGGGCGGTCTCCGCCACCTGCTGCTACGATTTCGCCGCGAGTCTGCGACCCTCCCCTGTTGCGAGACACCGACCCTACAGTGCTGCGACGCAACCCTCCCCTTGCTGCTGCA